>OVBA01000007.1:892-193683 GCA_900406435.1 Lepidium aucheri | reverse complement strand
CATTTTTTCTAAGTTTTTACAAGAAAATAAGTTTGTTAAGATTATGATAAGTTCCTTAATTAAACAGATTTTATTTCTATGTTAAATTATGATAAGAACATTAATTCAATAATTAACTAAATACTTTATATCTAGGGAAAATCAAACAAAAGATATTCCTAATCCTAACATAATATAAATTTAATCGAAGTCTATATAAGAAAAATCTCGGGACAAATTTAATAACACCAACGAAATTGACATTTTTTCTCTCAATTATTTTTTATTCATCATGTTTTTCTCTGAAATTTCTTCGTTAAAAGTTAACAAAGAAACTTGGAGGATTAAAGTCAAAATTCTAAACCTCTAGAAGGTATACACCAAAGAACATGGTCAAACGATTGATACGGTTCTTTGTGATTTAAAGGTATGTTATTAATAATTTATTCATGTGAATGTTTTTCTCTCAGGCACATTAACCAAGAAGAAGCTTTACCCAGCAGTTTCTTCCGTTGATGGCAAGGAAATTTTTCAAACCTTAAACCTAATGAAGCAAGCTTAGGAAAAGCACCCATTTAAGGCAAAGTTCTTCAATCTTGATCCTAGATGAAGCTGATCCTCTAATCTTTGTGGTGTTCTTCTCCTTCTTCAGATGCTAGCAAGGGCTGGAACACACTCTTAAACACAACGGCTTGGTAGAAAAGCTTCTGCACCTCCTGTCAAGATCTCTCTCACCTTGTGTGTGAAACTCTCTCAGGGAAATATTCCCAGAACTGTAGCAAAAATGAGCTCTCATCGTGAAGTTACTATCAAAGAAGGGGCCCAGAGGACTACTCAACCAAGAAGATCTGGGATAAGACATGTAGATGAACCAGATAAATACAATCTCACTAAGAACCACTCCCTCACTCTGGTGGGACGTCTCACTAACCCTAAGGCCCAGCGTATATGGTCCTTGATTCCCTTCCTATCTGAACACTGGAACCTGGCAAAGCGACCTCTAGGCTCAGATTTAGGTCAATGGCTTTTTTAATTCCAGTTTGAAAATGAGGAGGATCTAAAAACTGTGTTGGAAAACAGACCCTTTCACTTTGCAAGGTGGATGGTTATTCTGCAGAAATGGGAACCAACAATCTCTAACTCCTTTCCCTCTGAAATTCCCTTCTGGATAAAAATACAAGGCATTCACATCCATCTCTGGACCGAAAGCATCCTGAAAAGCATTGGAGAAGATATTGGAATCGTGGAGAAAATAGAAATAACAGCTATGGCAGCCAGAATAAAAGTCCATATCAACGGACTACTACCGCTTATAATTGAATCTACAATCATATTCCCAAATGGTGATGAGATAAAGGCTACTCTACTGTATGAGAAACTAGAGAAACACTGCTTCAACTGCAAAAGTCTCTGTCATGAACAAAAAGATTGCCCCATTAGCGAAACTATTGAAAGAACAAGACCTGCTACCGAACCTGAATATCCAAGACCAACTACAGCCCAGGTAGACCTTCGAGACCTACTAAATATGAAGCCCCTAACAACATCGGAGAAAGGTTCAGATACCGACGTCTTGAGGATTATGGGAAGTATAATACCTCAGATAGAGGAGTCTGGAGACCCAACAGAGTCCACTCCGATAGTTCCAAACGTTATGAACCCTACTCAAGCTAGGAACACCGCATGCATACAACCTTAAGGTATCATTCCGATGCAATAAGAAGGGATCATTATACAAGCAATAAAAACTAAGAATGGAGAGAAATTCACAAACTTGAAGATAGAGGCAAAGAAAAGGTCCAAAATGAATCATGTCTAGTGGGGGAAAAGTCTCCAATCACCCCACCGAAGAATAGAACGGACCACCAATCTCCATCTGCAACTAGCCTGTCAAAGAGACTTGACTTTGGTGAAAACAGAACAACAATTATACCACAACAAGTCATGAATGATGCTAGAGAAGAACTCCGTGAAGTCATGGTTCAATATGCAATAGTAGCAGACCCGAGAGAAAATGCAGTTAGGAAGGAACGTTTCAAGCAGTCCCTAATTTCTGGAGAATTTGAGGAATCAGCTGAGCACCTAGCTAGACAAAACTATGAACGCCAAATGGAAGACACACTGATAAGTCCTCAAATATCACCTGAATCTGCAGACAGAAGTCAAGAAAGACGACCACTTCTAGAAAGGTTGGAGCCAAGGGTGTTTGAAATTGTTGTTGCAAAACCTCCTAGAGGAAGCAAATCAAAAACAGCTCCAAAGAAATCCACACCAAAACGAAAGCCAGGTAGACCTGTAAGCAAGAAACAGATTCAGAATACCCCCAAGTTTTGGCAGAAATTCGATCAAAGAAGATAAACATTATTCAAAATCACTGCTCCCCTAGAACATCTACATCAGCAGAGAATACGCTACGAGTACTAGAGACTGGGGAAAGCTCACTCATGGGAGCAGCGAGAAATAACAACCAAACTTTAAATAAGGAAAGGGGTACGATGGATTTTCACGATCCATCAAACTTGATTCCTTAGCTGTGGTGAGCTGGAACTGCCAAGGGCTGGGGAACCCCCTGACGGTTTGTCGAGTCAGAGAGATGCAAACCCGTCTCAACCCTGACTTTCTCTTCCTCTCAGAGACAAGGGACTCCGATAAACAAGTCCTAACGTTGTTAAAGTATAATCAGGCCACAAATCAATGTTTTGTACCACCTCAACAAGGAGGAGGAGGTGGCTTAACTCTTTTTTGGAAAGATGGAATAGAATTAGAGATTATCCAGGCTGAACCAAACCTGATAGTTGCTGCAGTTCAGTAAAAATCGAAAAGATTCACCATACTCTTCATCTATGGACAGCCTGAAAAAGCAAAAAGAAAGGAGTATTGGATAAAACTATCAGCAATTCTCTCAGCTAATGAAGGAGCATATCTACTCACAGGAGACTTCAATGAAATCTTAAACAACTCAGAGAAATTAGGTGGGCCGCCAAGAGCTGCAGAATCTTTTTCAGACTTTCGTAAATTCTACGCAGCCAATGATTTATATGATTTGAAAGGTTCTGGAGACTACTTCTCCTGGAGAGGATACAGGTATAACCACCTTATTAGATGCAGATTGGACAGAACAGCTGCAAATGGGATCTGGTTCGAATCTTTCCCAACAGCTAGAAGCGAGTACCTCAGATTCAAAGGATCAGATCATCGACCAATTATCACCTACTTCTCCGATCAAATCCCACGACAAAAAGGGCTGTTTAGATATGAAAGGAACCTGAGTTCAAATACAGACATCCAAAGCTTGATTAAAAAGTGTTGGAAAGAATCAAACTCAGCCATAGTGGGAAAGAGAATAAGCAGATGCAGAGCGGCAATTATAAGATGGAAAAAAGAGCAAAGAAAGAACGGCCAAGCAGGAGTCGAAGAGGCAAGAAAAGCATTAGAGAGAGAGAGATGACTTCTGAGACTCCAAATGAAATTAACATTGAGAGGCTTAAATCCTAATTATGCTCAACTTACCAGATTGAGGAGAATTTTTTGCGAGAAAGAAGTCGACAAACTTGGCTGCAAGAGGGTGAAAAGAACACTGGCTACTTCCATGCAATTACAAGAAGCCGACGAGTCTTAAACATATTCACAGTGTTGGAGAACCAAGAAGGAACAACAGTCTTTGAAGAAGAGGAAATAGTGGGAGTGATATCCTCCTATTTTTCTAAGCTATTTGAAGCAAAATCTGAAGTAAAAGATGAAATCATTAATCAAGCACTGCCTCCGGTTGTATCAAAAAAGCTGAATGAAGAGATTACCAAGTTGCCTACACCAAAGGAAATAAAGGAATCGTTGTTCTCAATCCACCCAGATAAAGCACCTGGACCAGATAGATTTCCAGCAAGCTTCTTCCAAAACTTTTGGTCAGATATTGGACCTGAAATCATCAAGGAAACCACCAAATTCTTTCAATCAGGCATTATGTCCAGAACCTTAAATCATACTCATGTTAGGCTGATCCCAAAAGTGGACAATCCAAAGAAGGTGGAGGAATATAGGCCAATTGCTCTCTGCAATGTTACCTATAAAATTGTGTCAAAGATCCTAACCTTCAGATTAAAACCGATTCTTAAGTCAATTATTTCTGAAAACTAGTCTGCGTTCATCCTTGGAAGAGCAATAGCGGACAACGTCCTCATCACACACGAGACACTCCACCATCTGAAACATTCAAAAGCAAAAAGAAGATGTCCAATGGTCATTAAAACCGACATGAGCAAGGCCTATGATTGGCTAGAATGGGAATTCATCAAAAAAGTACTAAAAAGACTTGGTTTCAACACAGTTTGGATCAAATGGGTGATGAGCTGCATCACTACAGTTTCGTATTCCTATCTAGTGAATGGGTCAGCAAAAGGTCTCGTTACCATCAAGAGGAATACGACAGGGTGATCCTCTATCATCCTATATATTCATCATTTGCAGTGAAATACTTTCAGGCCTATGTAGAAAAGCAGAACAAGAAGGCTTACTCCCAGGAATTCGAGTCTCCAAGCATAGCCCAAACATCAACCATCTCCTGTTTGCGGATGACACAGTTTTCTTCTGTAATTCCACAGCAAAATGTTGTGAGGCACTCAAGCAAATCCTGACAGACTATGAAGCAGTATCTAGACAAACAATAAACAAGAGTAAATCAGCCATTACGTTCTCATCAAAAACCCTGGAAGAAGTAAAAAACAGAATCAACGCAAACTTAGGTTTCCACAATGAAGGCGGCAATGGGAAGTACTTGGGAATCCCAGAACATTTTGGTAGAAAGAAAAGAGACATCTTCAGCCAGCTAGTTGAAAGAATAAAAAAGAAGGCACAAAGCTGGGCAACCAAACGACTATCTTCTGCTGGGAAATTAATCATGTTAAAATCAGTCTTATCAGCACTTCCAACCTACTCTATGACATGCTTCAAGCTACCCGCAAGCCTATGTAATCGAATTCAATCAGCTCTCACCCGCTTTTGGTGGGATACTAACTTGGGAGAGAAAAAACTATGTTGGGTGGCATGGAAAAAACTTAGCAGAAGCAAGAAGTATGAAGGCTTGGGATTTAGGGAAATCCAAGCTTTCAACAATGCATTGCTAGCTAAAAACAGCTGGAGAATCCCACAACAACCTTATTCCCTCCTCAGTAGAGTAATGCTAGGAAAATATGCACATGAATGCAGTTTTCTAGAAAGTAAATCTGCAGCAATAGAATTCCATGGATGGAAAGGTATTCTACTGGGTAAAGAACTATTAAGCAGACACTTGGGAAAGGCTATTGGGAACAGACAATCGACGTACCTATGGAATGAGGATTGACTATCCACCAAGGAGAAGATGAGACTTATTGGCCCTGCACCACAACACTCCTAACTCCTCAAAGTTGCGGACTTATTCAAACCAAACTCTACAGAATGGTGCAAAGAAAGGATAAGAAAAATAATCCCTAAACTGGAAACGACATACTAAGGCTGAAACCTAGTCAATTGAGTGCAGAGGATAAACTTATCTGGCTAGCATCGGAGTCTGGAGAGTACTCAACACGATCTGGCTATTATTCAGAAGTTCAAACGGAAGATCCGAGAGAGCAAACAACAGTCCCACCAAATGATTTCAACTGGAACAAGGAGATTTGACAGAGAAAAATAAGTCCCAAATAGAAAATGCTTTTATGGAGAATCATCCAAAACGCAATACCAACTGGGAAAAATTTATTAACAAGAAAGATAACGGAGGCTATACAATGCAAACGATGCAATGAAGAGGAAACGAGGGAACATATATTCCTTCACTATCGCTTTGCAAAGAAGACATGGGAATTGATACCTCTGAAACACAAATTCAATGCGGCTAATGTAACCTCCTTTGGCGAGGCTCTACAACAGTCAAAACTCTGGATTGGCCTACCCCCTCTAGGTATCGAGGCTACCGATATATTCCCCTGGGTTTGCAATGCATTATGGACCGCAAGAAATCTGGTGATTTTCGAAGATCGAATTTTTTCAGAGATGGATACAGCGACCAAAGGCTTGAAAGATGCAAGAGAATGGCAACTGGCCAATGAGAAGGAAAAGAAGAACATACTGAATTATAAATACCCCCAATTTTAAGTGGAAGGAATTTGCATCCCGGAAGATCAAATTACCCTGTTTTTCAAATGCTGCTTAGAGAAAGGAATCTGAAGTTGCTAGATTGGGATGGGTCTTTAAGAACTCAGAAGATCAAATCTTGGTTCAGGGATCATCAAGTAAAAGCTTCATCACATCGCCTCTAATGGCGGAAGGAATGGCAATGAGAGAAGCTCTGAGGCAAGCAAAGGCAATGGATCTCAACCATATAAGGATGATGTCGGGCTCACTGCAACTGGTTCAGATCATCAACAACTCAATTCCATCGAAGGATCTCTATGGGATCGTTCATGATATCCGTTTACTTGCTTCAGCATTTTCATCGATATCTTTTTGTTTCATTAAGAGAGATGACAATTCTCTCTCAGACTCAATTGCTAAAAGGGCCATTTGTGAGGCCCAACTACTCTAATCAATGAGAAGTAGGTTTGACCAAAAAAAATTGATGTGAATGCTTTTATAATAAATTAATATATTTTCTAATGAAATAGTATATTTATTATAATAAAACCGCCGCAATAAATTTGTATCTGTGTAATAATATAATAAAGATTTTAAATCTTCTGATTTGTTTTGATTAGTCAATTTGTTTAAATTCATTAATTTTTCTTTTTGTTTAGATAAGATTATTTTTAAAAACTAATATTTTCTTTTGATTTGATTTCAATAAAAACATACAACTAAAAAGAAATATTTAACCATTTAAGATTTAATTTTCATTGGTTTAAAAAAATCTCTAACCAATTAAGATTTGAATTTTGTTTGTTAAAAATAAAATTTTAACCAATTAAGATTTGATTTTGTTGGTTTAGAAAGACCAATTAGAATTTGGTTTTTGCTGATTTAAAAAAAAAATCTTTAACCAATTAAGATTTGATTTTCATTGGTTTTTTTTAAATATAAATCTTTTTTTGATATTTTGATAAGAACCTTAATATGATTTTTTTTGTTTTAACAAATAAGTTTTTTTGGATTTTAATAAGAAAATTAATTTAAATATTATTGGTCAACGCAATAAAAACAACAAAAAATATTGTATTGGGATATTCTTAATCCAAATCTCTATATATAATAAATTATAGAGTTAACAGATTCATATATTTTATAATAAACTAAAAAAAATATATCTCTTGATAATATTTGATAAAATTCCTTAACTAATTCTTAATAATATCTTTATCTACATAATATTACCAATTTGTTTTAATTTTAATAAAAAAAGATTTTCAATTTATATTTCTATTATAATAAAATCATAACAATAAGACTTTCCGTATATTTATAATAAAATAATAGAGATTTTAAATTTTAGGTTTTTTGATTGGTCGATTTATTTTAGCTAATTAATTTGTTTGAGTAACATTTGTAAGATATCTATCTTATACGTAAATAATAATTTTTAAATATATATATATTTTGGTTTTAAGTATTAATTATTAAGAAATAATAATATTTGTTATATATAAACGAAATTTTATATCTTATAAATTTTATATACAATCAAAATTTAAAAAATATTTATTAGAATATATATATATATATTTTTGATTATAAGTATTAATTATTAAAAATAAGTATATTTGTTATATATATAAGACATAAAAACAGAAAATCTATAATCTCAATATAAATATGCAGGAAATAAATCAAATTTTCACAAAAAAATAACTTATATAGAAGATAAAAATAATATATTTTCTAATTATAAGATAACAAAACGAAAACTAATGCTCTGAGCATTTATAAAAACTAAATAACTAATGATATGAACTTTCAAGTTTTCAATAACTAAAAATTATATTAGTTATATTAAATATCAGTTTTGTTAATCTACAAATACATATTAATAAGATGATTGTACATACATTTATATTAGTATATACTTACTGAATTGATTAAAATATTAATAAAAAAATATGTATCAAATTGATACAATAAAACAAAAATATGCATGGATTTACAAACTTAAATGAATGCGAGTTTAAAACTATATATATATATTAATATATATTTGATAAATTACTTATGATTAATAAATAAAAATAAATGTTCTATCGATAATGTATAACACAACAAAATTATACATAGATCTTAAAACCTAAATAGGGGTTCAAAAACTTAAATAANACGGGTCTAAAAATTAAGTTATAAACGAGTCTAAAACATAAATGAACATGAGTCAAAACGTAAATGACACGAGTCAAAAAAATTTATATGTAAAATTATAATGCATTAAAACTTAAGTAAATAGAAATAAAAAATAAATTTTGTGTATAAAAAATACCGGTGATCACAATAAATTTATTTTTAATATATCAAATATATATAATTAAGTAATTAATAAATTTACACATACAAATCAAACCATAAATAAATAAATAAAACAAACAAATATTATCAAACCCGTGCATAGCACGGGACATCATCTACTATATATATATGTATATGTGTGTGTGATAATGAATATGTACCGACTAAAATTCAATTCGGTTTTAAATAAATAGAACCGGATGAGACCTGAAATAACATTGGTACCAAAAGTTACCAAAATAACTATTGAGAACCGGAACCAATTACCCAAAAATAACATAAAATATAAAGTAGGCAAAGTAACAAAATATTTTTAATACTAACTAATTTTGGTTCTTATTTGGAACTGAATAGAACCAAAAACCGAACTGAACTGAAATGAGAACCTAAAATATCTAGATATTAGAATCAAGTGGTTCTTTACAAGAAACCGAAATCAAACCAAATCGGAAATTTTGGTTCGGTTTGGTGTTTCAATTCTGGTTATTATGCCCGAGGATGAGGATATGCTTCAGTCTTGTCTACGTTACCTAGAGTTTTTATAATTTTGGATGCAATTGGTGCATTAAAACTCTAGTTTAAATTACATCCAAATCAGCAAGTGACCTTTATCTTAGTGGCAGGTGGTAAGTCTACTAAAGGCAGGTGCACTTGCATGTTTCGAGATCAAGTCCTACTGCTTGTATTATGCAGAAACTTGACTAATAGAACGGTCAGTTGAGCCCAATGTGACAAAAAAAAAATTGCATCCAAATCATCATCTTTTTAATACAATACATTTTGCATCTACTTGCTACGTTACAATTCATCTAGTTCACTAAACAGAACAAATAACATCCAACAACAACCTCAAAGATTATAACTATGGTAATAAATAATATGGATTAACTTAACAGCGTTAGAAATCTGTTAACCTGGACTTAAGCTAGGTATAATTTGGCTTTTATTGTAAAAATATACTATCTAACTTTGTAATCAAAAAGTTCAAATATATTTTTTGACTAATTTTCATAGTTGGGTAATATTTTGGCTATTTTCTCCAAGACATGGTCCTTTTTAGAAAGGTTATCTTGGACCTGAAGGGTAATCATTTTCTATATGGGAATTGGAATTTGGGATGAGCCAGTCAGTGCCAATGCCAGCTTGAGGATAGAGTTGATTATTGAAACCATGAGTAGGCATTTCTTCCTTTTGCCACTCTTCCCATCTCTTAGCTAAACCATCTCCTTCCAGCATTCTCACCACTTCTGACATCTTGGGACGTTCCAATGCAGAAATTTGAGTGCAGAGCAGAGCCATTTGGATTAGCTGCTCCACTTCTTCGTCTACGTAGTTTCCTTCAAGCTCTGCATCCACAAGGCTTTCTAACTTCTTCTCTTTCAAAACCTCTTTCACCTAGAAAGCAATCTTCATTGTAAAAATGACGAATCATGGAATCAAGAAAATGATTGAGAAAGTGTTAAACCATACCCAGTCCAGTAACATGATATCATCATCATTTGCAAGACGAGCAAGATCGAAAGCTTTCTGCCCAGTGATGAGCTCGAGAAGCATGACCCCATAACCAAAAACATCGGTTTTCTCGGAAGATTTTCCTGTTGAAAGGTACTCAGGGGCTATATGGCCAATGGTACCACGAACAGCAGTTGTCACATGGGAGTCGTTATAATTCATTAACTTTGCCAGTCCAAAATCTCCAACAACTGCTTCAAACTCTTCATCTAACAATATATTTGCAGCTTTCACATCCCTGTGAATGATTTTCTGGTCACAGTGATCATGTAAATACGCAAGTCCCCTCGCTGATCCCAGAGCAATATGCTTTCTTTTTGGCCAATCAAGCGCTGGACTGCCTTCAGGACGTTCTAAAAAAGAAAAATCAAAGATAAGATACTTACCAAAACTGACCCAAACAGTTTGGTTTTGGCTGTTAAGATGTTATAATGCTATCGAAGTTAAAAATTGGAAGGCATAATAACTTTTTAGAACAAATAATGAGGTACCTCTTAAGCAAGAAGCAACACTTCCATTAGCCATATAGGGATACACAAGTAATCTTTCAGTTGGAGTCATGCAAAAGCCACGAAGCCGAAGCAAATTCCTGTGAACGGCCATACTGATCATCTCAACCTCAGTTTGGAACTGCAGTTCCCCGCCCTTGGTACGTTCTTCTTTTAACCGTTTTACAGCCACTAGAGTGCCATCGGCTAAACGTCCTTTATATACTTTACCAAAAGCACCTCTACCCAATACATTTTTATTGCTAAAGTTATCTGTAGCAACTAACAGTTCACGCAAGGAAAACCTTCTGAGTTGTCCTAAATGAACCTCAGGGTCTTCTTCAGCTGCAAAATGTGGTTCAACAAAACAGATTGAAATAAGAAAGAAGCCTCAATGGGAACATAGATGAAGAGAGTTAACTAACCAGGGACATCAAAAAAGTGGTCTTGTGGTTTTCTTTTTAGCCACCAAGCAAGCGCAATGGCTGGAACAGCAAATAGAAGTGCTGCACCTGCAGCAACTCCCCCTGCTATTGCTGCAGTCATTGGTTTCCCTGAGAGTACAAACACTAAATTTCTTTCATAGGGAACTAATTCGCAATTGTGTGATACATTGAAGAGCTTCTGGGCAAAAATTTGTTGATTCAGCAACCAAGTGCAATGTATGCGCAAATGTGAAAGAACTAATACATTTTTAGATGGAAAGGCTTCAAAAATGTCAAGTAGATCTCAATGTCTCAAGTTACTCAGAGATTGTCTACTAACACTATAATTTTAGAGTGTCCATTTAACCCTTCTTTTATATTATAGCAGACAAGCAAGTTCACACTTGTTTCATTTTTTTTCCTCTTAAGCAATGTCCATGAACTTCCGTTTCTACTAAGTCAAGCTGCCAGATTCAACTCTATGTCAAACTTGTCTTTTTCGAAACCAATCAGTGGATAATGATTACAACTCTAGTAAAAAGCCTTTTTCATTGCCAAAAGTAGTGATCTTAGTAAAGACATGTCAGATATATAACAAGATGTTATATTTAAGAGATAGAACCATGAAATAGTCAACCAAATACATAACACACTATACACATTTCCACATTCGAGTATGCAGCCATAAATCTATACTGGTCTACTGTCGTACCACTTAAAGTAACTTTCAAAACAAACATTTTGTGCCAACAAGAATGGTACGCATAAATGTGTGCGTGCATATCAAAGGGAATATTTGGTCATGTTAGATGTGACTGAGCCATACTTTAGGAGCACATTCAATTTAAGAATGTAAACATAAAAAAACCAACATGTAACACAATGAAAACCTGAAGATGGTGGTGGAGGAGAGGGAGGAGGAGGCGGAGGCGGAGGGAGTTGCCGAAACAGATTGTTTTTATAACTGCAGATAACTTTCAGACAGTTATTAGTAATTCATTCTAACCACACCATCAAGAATAAAATCATGAACAAGAAGGAAACCTGATAGGTGTGAACAGCGAAAAGGAACCATTAACAGGAATATCACCAGTGAGCCGATTGTTTGAGATATCCCTGCATTTCACAATGATATAAATTTTTGTCACAATCCAAAATTGCACCAACATATGTTTTAAAAATGAACAGAATAATTCAGAAGAGACAAATTTACACTCACAAAACTTGCAGCTGCACAGCAGTTAAAGACCTTGGAATTTCTCCAGATAAGCTATTGTTATTGAGACGCCTAACCACATTTAGTATAATAACATGTCATTGACATTAACCACGAGTGACAAGAATCCAGCAAAATACGATTTATGTATAAGAATTATAGAAACTAACGAAGCTCTGTTTCGAAATCCTATAACTGTAGAGCTTTAAGGCAAATAACTGACTTTCATTTTATTGAATTTTGTACAGTTAGCTTCTTAACTAAACTCTAACGCTACACATGCACACTGAAGTTTCTGATCTTAGGAGATCTACCGGTCTCTCTTTCGGGTACGACCCAGCCTACAGTTCTATAAAGTCTAAGGCGGGATACTAGCGAAGTCTCTTTGCAGGTGCTGATTAACGACATGTGACTAACATTCATCAATTCAATAGTGTCCATGGAGGATCACAATGTGACAGAGGAACAAGAGGTGTATGGTCAATTAGGGTGAATTCTTTATGTGGTGATATAGTATATTCCGTGGTAACTTTGTCCTAAATATATCAGAATTCTTCTCCTCAACTCACTAATTTATCACAAATATGAGGTAGTATAGCAAGGCTGCCTGTAATAACCCTCTCCCTAAAATACGTACCAAAGACCATGACCTTCGTTAAGGTCTTGAAGGTACGAGGCAATAGCATTTTAGCAAAGAAATACAACCAAACTCTAAAAATGTAAACGATGAAGCAGTGTATTGAAGTTTTAAAGTAAGGAATGAGAATACATACAAGAAGCGAAGTTTCTCTAGTTTGCCAAGAGATGATGGGATTGGACCACTTATGTTGTTCGAATAAAGATCCAAGCTCACTAGGTCCCTCAGGTCTCCAAGCTCTTCAGGTATCTCCCCAGTAATGTTATTGCTATACAGCTCCCTGTCATTTAGCTTTGCTCAATTATATTTTTGATTCAAGAGTTCTTAAATAGAAATCTCTAATACTACTTAAACTTACATAAAACATAATGCACTATGTAGCAAACAAGATATCCAGTAATTTCAAATATTATACTAATCTTAAAAAGCTAAGATACATGAAAATCAAAACGATATTTTGTAAGAAAATCAAATCAAAATATTTTGCAGCAGAGTTAAGAAGATACCAGTAGAGAAATTCCAGATCAAATATCCCCAGTGACACATCTAGTTGACAATAGGAGAACATTCGACATAGTGAACTCGAAGAAGAAAATGTCTTTCATAATGATATGGTTCTAGGTCCCCATCTAATCAAACTCAATGATGATTCTGAAGGAATCCAGCAACAAAAGATCTAAATAGGACTAATTAATGATTACCATCATATCAAAAAATAAATTAAGAAACATTCTGAGTGATCTTTTTTCATATTTCAGATGTATCAACCACAGGAGGGCTTACACATGTATTCGACTCCTAAGAAAACAATTTTTACCTAGAATTCTCTTTTGAAGGCAAATTTACTATAGAAATGTTCTCCAAAAAGAAATAATGTCAAGAGTCAGAAAATCTAACTTATGCCATAGGTGCTTTGAACAAACAAACTAGGCATATGCATAATGAACTCAAGGCCATCATATTTTACAGAAATGGAAAGGAGTAAACAGATCGAAAGTAAGATGCTACAAGAAGAACAAAAATCCTGTAAAATTGGATGAACTTTGAAGAAGAGATAGCTTACAAGTACTGCAAGTTTTTAAGCTCACCAAGTACTGGCACCAATTTTCCAGAGAGATTTGCATTCCCTAAGTCACTGAGAAAACGTTAAGCTGTAATTGCCAAAGGCTTGCATCGTTCATACAAACAAACCACTAGCGAGAGAGAAAGAAACTTACACACGAGTAACTTTATCCTCACTATTGCAAGTTACATGAAACCATGTACATGGAGTAACAAGAGTAGCATCCCAGCTTTGGAGTACACTGTTGGCATCACTAGATGATAAACTGTTTCTCAGCTGAGTTAAAGCATCACCTGTATTATCCAAAAAAACATAGATAAATTTTCAATCTAACACCAAACTACTTAAACCAAAGTATCACCACGTTTGTAGCCAATTCTAGCTCTGTACAAACAAAAGCAGAAAAAAAGAACCTTCAGCGTTTCCGGCGACTCTGAGAGTTAAATCACAAAGATAAATCAGCCAAACGAAGCAAAGGTGTGATCTTTGTTCCATTTTTCAACTTGTCAGAGTAAAGGAAAAGCCATAAGAGAATGACCAAGCAAGATTATTGAAGCCATGGACCATAGATTCATTCACCGTTGACGAAGAGAATTGAGATAAGAGAAAGCTCTTCGTGTACGCGTATTCGGCATTTGACCAATTCTCGAAAGAACCCAAATTCAGATTCTCGATGAGACAACAAAAAGTCGGGAAATTTCTGATTGATGATCGTGGACCCCATTTTAATCAAGCAAACGAGAAGACTGGAACAGAGTAAAGACTTGACGGCAAGAGAGCCACAAAAACAAAACATCTCTTACTGAAAGCTTCTTAATTGAAACTATCAACCAAAAACAATATCATTATGATCAAATCCTCATTAATTGGTATTCTTATATGCAATGAGGATTTGATCATAATGAAATTCCTTAACTTAACTCAATTTCTGATAAAAGTGTCTCAGGAGGTAAATCATTCACAAATACTATTTCCTTAGCTAGATCTCTAACCCTACGTGATAGAAAATTCGCCTTGCGATTGATAGCCCGAGGAATCAAGTCAACAAGACAAAGATAGAAGGAGCTTTTAAGCCTTGAGAAATCTTCCAGATAAGGAAGGAAAACTGGCCATTCCGGCGATTCTTCAGTCATCTTCACCAATTCTGAGCAGTCCACCAGGAACTCAACTTCCAAAAACTGAAGAGCTAGTAAGCACGTGATGGCCCAAAACAGCGTTTCAAACTCCGAGTGCAGGGGGTACAGACTTCGTCTAATACCTTGTGCACCTAAATTCACACCACCACACTCAAAAGAGAAAGAAACCCAGCCTAGTCCTGAATGCAACTCAGAGTCCTTCCAAGAGGCATCAACCATACACTTATGTCCTTTGAAGGCCGAATTAACAGTGAGCGGACGAAAAATGGACTTCAAATTTTTGTTTATAATAATTGGGCTAGCGCTAATTCGTTTATTGAGTAAATCATGCGCTGAAGTCCAGGCAAAAGCTTCAGACTCCGCTTCCAAAATTAGCTCTCTTGGATCTTTCCTTTATTAGAGAATATCTTCTCATTACCTATTTTTCATACTAGCCACAAAATCTAAGGATAACTTTAAAGCTCTCCTTTTTCTTGGAGTCGCCAAATAAAGTGATCCATGTTGGAGTAAATAGACAAACTGGGAAAAGAGGGACCTGCTGTTATCTTGGATAAGGCCCATGCTTGAACAGCTACAGGGCACTCGAAAAGGACGTGGTTTATTGTTTCGGACTCCGCTCCGCATCTATCACATTGTAGATCACATCGGATCCCTTTCCTTTCAAGGTTAGTTTTAACAGCTAAATGCCCTGAAATCGCTTGCCACATGAAGTGTTTAATTTTTTGTGGAGCTTTTATGTTCCAAAGGCGAGACTAAATTTCTTGAATATTAGGGTCGTACGATATCAGGTAATATTGATTAATATTTTGTTCCACCCAATATCCTGATCGAACTGTGTAATTTCCTGCCTTGGTAAAATGTCATCCTAGTCTATCTGGTTTAGAATGGCGAGGAATGTGTAGACCGAGAATGATTGTGGCATCATGGGGACAGAAAAATTGTCTGACCAAAGTTTCTTTCCATAACCGAGAATTGGGATCAATTAGATCGGATACTTTTAAGTTTGGGTACAGATCTCATGCCATACCTGTAACCGGGCATGGTGAATTATCCAAAATCCAGGGGTCTGTCCGAACCCGGATACTGTCACCATTTCCAATTCTTTTGATTAAGCCTTTCATTAATAGGGCTCTAACCGAAGTAATACATCGCCATCCGTACGAAGGTGTGTATAAATTACGTGGTTCCAGAAGTGAAGTGTTTGTATAATATCTCCCTTTGAGAGTCCTTGCTAATAGAGAGTTTGGGTAAACCAAGATACATCATAGTTATTTAGCTAGGAGAGCCGAATTGAACTCTTCGATTGCTCTAAAGCCCAAGCCGCCTTCAGTTTTATGTTTGCATAAAATATCCCATCTAGCACAATGTATTCCTTTAGAGGAGCCTGTTTTGTGCCACCAGAAATTAGCAATGGCCGTTGTTATCTTGGTCGTTAATACTTTTGGGAGACGATAGCAGGACATCACATAGGAAGGGATTGTTGTGAGAACAGATTTAATAAGGACCTCTTTCTCTCCTTTGGATAAAAATTTGGCTGACCAGGAATTAATGCGCGCTTCTATTCTCTCCTTAACAAAAGCAATTACCTTTGATTTTGGGCCTTCTAATCCTTTGGGTAAACCTAGGTATATACTCATACCGCCAACCGTATGTATTCCTAGTTTCTCTTGTATTTCCAGTTTCCTGATCTGATTGACGCCTTTCCAAAATTTAATAGAGGACTTTAAAAAATTAATTTGTTTTCCTAAGACTCTTTTATAGTCTTTTAGTACTGCTAGAATGGTTAAAGATTCTTTACTATTTACTTTGTAGAAAAAAAGACTATCATCTGCAAAAACCAAATGTAAAACAGCAGGATTGTTGCGAGCTATGGAGATTCCTGTTAATCGAGGTTGTTGTTCCATATGTCTTAGTTTTGAAATCAAATCTTCCGTGCAGAGGATGAATAAGTATGGAGAGAGAGGATCGCCTTGACGTAATCTGCGTAGAGGTTGAAACCTTCCATTTGGAATCCCATTTATAAGAACCGAATATTGAACAGATAATACACAAAATAAAAAACCTTTTACCCATCGTTCATGAAAACCCATCTTAAGTAGTAATTTCTGAAGAAAACCTCATTCAATCCGGTCATACACTTTGCTCATATCAGTCTTAATAGCCATATAGGTACCTCTAATTCTCTTGTTAGTCTTTAAAGCATGAAATATTTCTTGTGCAATTAAAATGTTATCTGATATTAGTCTTCCAGAAACAAAAGCGGATTGTGTATTAGAGATCAGATGTGGTAGTATCAACTTCAATCTCAGACATAGTACTTTAGAGATGACTTTATATACCACATTACATAGACTTATAGGTCGGAACACCACCATCTTTCTAGGTCCGGATGTTTTTGGTATAAGACATATGTTTGTATGATTAAGCGTTTGATCAAAGAAACCTGTTTCCAGAAAGTCATCTACCAACTTCACTAGATCCTTCTTTATAATATGCCATGATTGTTGGAAAAAGTCATCTGAGCCAGGGGCTTTTCCTGAATCCATCATAAAAAGGGCTTTCCTAATTTCTTCTTCCGAGGCCCTTTCTAAAAGAGTGTTATTCCAATCATCTGAAACTCTTTTCTCAATACCTTTGAGAGAAGAGTCAAAGTCTTTTGTGCCATTAGATGTAAAGAGTTTCTTAAAATATGATACAACTTCGTGCTCTATATCTTCTTCTTGACCTACCCAAGCACCCCCGTCTTTATATTGTCCGATAATCCTATTTTTTGCATGCCTCTGTTTTGTGTATGCATGAAATTTTTTTGTGTTTTTATCTCCTTGTAACCATTTGATCCGACTCTTTTGCTTCCAATAGGTTTCTTCTTCTTTGTATGCCAAATGGAGATCTGCCGAGACCCGGTGAATCTCGTGAGATGGACAAGAATCCAATTTCTTCATTTCCTCAATTTTATTCTTGAGAAACTCAATATTTTCCTTAGAAGGCATCATTTGTCTGTTCTGCCATTTTGAGAGTTCTCTTCGACAATTAGAGATTTTATTTGCTATCTTGCAGCGTCGAAGGTTCACGTATCTCGTCCAGCCTATTTGATAGCATTCTCAAAGCCTAGTTTTCCAATCCATCGCTTATCAATACTAAACCCGGGGGGTCTATAGGTAACATTGTACTTCATTTTCACCAGAATTGGCCTATGGTCAGAGCCAATCATCCGTAGATATTCTGTTGTAGAATTTGGAAAGAGTAAATGCCAATCTTAGTTCCCAAAATCTTTATCGAGTTTGCATCAAATAATTTCGTTTTGTCTGACTCTACGCCATGACCAAGAATCTCTGATACATGGAAATTCTACCAAACCACAGTTTCTGATCATATTATCAAACGGAACAAAGGAATCGAGGCTTCGTAGCCACCCGCCTTTTTTCGTGATGTCCTGATATCTCATTGAAATTGCCAACCGTAAGCCATGGTTGTGTTCATTGGACTCCATAACACGTTAATCTCTCCCATATTTGCTCTTTTAAACGAAAGATCGGTTTGCCATAGATGAAAGACACATACATCTTAGTGCCTCAGAGGTCTACAGAAATATCAATGATGTTTTTGTTTTTAAAATTCAAAACTATATTATAGTGATTTTGGTACATTAGGCATAACCCTCCAGTTGTTCCTACCACTTCAACAATTATCATGTTGTTCATATTAAGATCTTCAGCTAATTTCTTCATGAATCCTTCACTATGTTTTGTTTCCATTAAAAACAGGAAATCAGCTTTTGTTTGTTTCATTAAATCTTTCAAGTAATTTAAAGTGATTGGAGTTCCAACCCCTTGACAATTCCATGAAAGGACTTTAAACATTAAAATTATTAAAATTAGAGACATAGAGGGTCGATACCCAAACTGAATGAAATATAGTGAGGCTTATTACTTAGATTAGTTTGCAAAAAGGCCACACTAGTTTAAGTTGGTGGATAATAGAAACTCCATCTATTATTATTGAAGTAAACTTGAAAGGAATAGCAAACAAAAGGTCTGGACCCCCATACTTGATATGCGAGATGAAAAGATCATTAAAATAATACAAAAACTTAGTTGGCCGATGCCTTCAGACTTAACATGGCTCCTTGATCCGATTTTGAGCCATTCACCAGCTTCTCCCCACCTTTTGGTTTCCTTTGATACGTTTCCATTGTGTTCACTATATTCTGTTTCTTAGAGTTAACGCTTTTTAAGTTAGAGATTTGTTTTGCACCTTTTTTTAAACTTTCAGATGATATAGCCTTATTCTCACATTTGTTCTCCTTCGGCTGTGATGGTAATGATGGTTTTGCAGCTGCTTCTTTAACCTCCAAGGCACTAAGGCACGCTTGTTTTTCCTCATCATTAATTGTTCCATCCTTATGTAGTCTTTCAATTTCACCAAAAGACATTAAATTAGAAGTATTTTTAGAGAGCAAATCGCAGTTCATTGGATCATAATCATCAGCCTGTGAATCCTCTTGAATCGCTTGTCTTCTTTTGCCTCTTGATGATTGGCCATCAGCTCCTTTATATTTTGGACATAATTAATTTCACAATCCTCAGTCCCAGAGACAGATGTTTTTAACTTTTTAGATGAAGATAAAGCTTCTGATAAAACCTGGTTTTCCTTGTGTGGCGAAGGAGGATTACTATTTGTAACACCTTCTGTTTCAGCTATTCGTTTGGTTTTCTGAGCACCTGGTATGGGTTGCTGATCAAATTGTTCACCTTTTGTTTGGTACTCATTTGCTGCTTCTTTTTTAGGATCCCCTTTCTTTGGTAAATCCATGTCTTTCGGGATGTACCATGTCGTCAGCCTGTTGTTGTTTATGTTAGATCCATATTGATCAAAGCTTTGGTATCGATAACCTTTTTCCCTACGTCCTTGATCCTGCCGGTCATTATTAATTAAGGCGCCTTTATAACTATGATTTCGGTCTGTTTGACGTTCTTGTCGGTCTTGTCTTTCCTTCTCCACGTCCCAAGATTCATGTTTGGCTAGTCTCTTACATCTAGAAACGTCATGGTTTATGTAGTTACAATAACTACATATTCCATTCAAGCAATCATATTTGATCCTGACTAATGTTTCTTCACCTTCCTCAAATTCGACTACTGTTTTTAAAACAATCTCCTTCATGACATTCACCTTCACCAAGACTCTTGCACCTTCAACATCTATCTTTAGCACTTTCCCAAGCTGATCACCAATGGTTCGGATAACCATATATGTAGCATATTCAGCTAGGATGTTCGAGAGGGGTGTCCAGAGAGCTAGAGTAGCAGGATATTCTTCCGGAGCCTTGGGAATCCAACGATCCATAGTAACTATCCATCCGTCAAAATGTGTAGGGCCAAGATGTAGAACGTCTTCCAGATCCTTCACGTCACAAAAAGTGAACTGAAAGCGTCCAAAGCCTAGGTCAGTACAACAAATTCTATCCTCCAAACCCCATATTCGTGGGAATCTTTGGATCAAAGCACCTACTTCTTGTTTGCGGGCTTCATACACCTCCCCAAAATCACTTTCAAACATCTTGCTAAAAGGTCGCTGTTGTCAAATTTTGGATATCTTCACACGGGGTATGACAACAGATGAACTCCCCATAGTGTTCTTCTTTTGTACATTAAGTTGAGCCATCACGCAAATTGTGTGAGTTAAAATCCTGAGAGAAAGAAAAAATAAAGATACTTGGTGTGTAGATCTCGAAATATGGAGAACATAAAGATGTTCCGCAGATGTAAGGGATATTGTATCATGAATGTACTTGGATTCTTGAATTAAATTGAGCAGTAAATGCAAAAATATTTTGTGTAAAACGAGGAAACCTCAAATACTTCTTTCCTTAAACATAGCCCTTCATTGCCAAGTAATTTTCGTGGAAAAGGATTCTTACTGAAATTTTCATAATCTGCAATAATTTCCTGGAGCAGAGTAAATAGGAGAATCTGGTCATTAAAGCTAATCCTGATACATCATATTAGTTGCTTAGTAGAGTAAACTTGGAAAGTCGATTTGGTTTGATTAACCATATCATTAGTGTCCAAAACTAGAATTCGAGTAGAAAAGCTCGTGTGTAAATGCAAGAGAAACACTTTCCTTTTCAGACGAATCCATTCAAAATTTCCTCTCCAATTAAATTTGTTTCCACCTTTACATGGCAGGCTTGTCCCTATTGTTTTTGGACATAGAATTTTGAGATCTCCCGTCCATAATCTCTAGGTTGGGTTATAACAAGGGAACAAAACACTCCAATTGACCTTCTGATACATTAATCTTGTTTTATTTCGCCATGTAGAACATTTATAAAATAGTATATAGATTATGTTTATGGACCACCGTAAGAATTAATTCAGAAAGAGGGTCCTTGAGTAGTCTTTCTTTTGAGGGATCCTTGTCGCCATTAAACAGAGTTATTGTATACTCCCCCTAAAATTGGACAACATGAAATTGAACTTGATTATTATGATCCATGTAAAGAGAATTGTAATACTTAATACAATTAAACCAAGTTTATTAAAAGTAGTATCCTTGTAGAGCACAGATAATTCCTCAAATCAAGAGGAGAGGGTCACCATCGATTCACCTTCTTTGGATGAAGAGAGGCTGAAATGGTTTAAATAGCTTCCATAACAAATTTTTATTGGAAGGGGCCATAAGAAATTTTGCTTAAGTTTTGAATCGGAACATAAACTTCTAGAGCCTTCGCCGATCTTCATCAGAGAATCTTGTAGAGCTTTTTTGGGTAGAATCTCCAGATCATCTAGTTTATAAATTCAGTGTCGATCTCTATAGATTAGGCTCTTTATTGCGAACTTGATAAGTAAACATCGTCTCTTTTGTTTGTAGATTCACTTGGCATACAGATCTTGTTCATCTTCTTTCTTTTTTGGGTACATCTCTAACCCCTGTAAAATCGTTGCGTTTGAATAGATCTGTTTGTTCTCCTTTAGATCCATCGAGGAAGCAAATGATAATCCCCATGGAATTTTTTAGTCAATGGGTTATAGTCTTCGCCGTTAATCTTTCTTTGTCGCCGGAAATCGCCCTCATCGCATGCTGATTGTTAAGACACAAATCATAATGAAATTCTTATATACTTATTGGTATTATTTCATCTAAACTTAATAACAGGAAGGATGTTTTCTTAATCTCAATTTATAAGAAATTAACAAAAACCTCAATTAAACTTTTTTTTCTTATTCTTTAATTTTAGGTCTATCATAACCACACTTTTTTAAAAATTAATTTTGAAAGTCATGAACAACACACACTAACTGAAACTACCATCTCCTATAACTACTCATTTGTCATAGTAGAAAAAAACTATCTACTTCTCGTTACTTTCTCACTAAAACACACAGTAATTATGACCAACAAAATTATGAAGTAAATTATGTAAAAAGTAGTAAAAAATTTTACACCCATATAGTACGTGTCACTATTTCAATTTGGTTTTATTCGGCTTCGGATAAGTTCGGATCTTAATTTAAAAAACCAAAATGGCTCAAATACCCAAATATCTTAGAAAATATCAAAACAAATACCTAAAAATACCAAAAAATACATAAAAAATCAAAACAATACTTTCGAATATCCACATAATCAAAAAATATTTGAAAATATCTAAAAATACCAAAAAATACTCATAGAATACTCTAAAAATACTATAAAATTGGGTCTTTTGGGTCCGGTTCTTCGAGTCTTAAATTTTTGGACCCTTCGAATATTTAAACTTTTCGGGTTCGGGTCCAGATCTTTTTTTCGGATCGGATCCAGGTTTGGTTCTTTGAATCTGGTTTTATGCCCATGGCTAGCTATCGTTACGCAACTATACTTATGTATATATGGTGTGGTTTTAAATATTTATTAACTTATTACTACTAATATTATATGTGTTTACGTTTCATTAATTAAATTACTTGTTTTATTCAAGAAAAATTTTCAACAACTATTTTATTAAGCATACGTCAATATTTTTACCTTTTTAAAGTTTAAATACTAGACTTTACAATTATGTTATCTGTTTTAAAATGGTACACAACATAATTCATATCGATTGTTATATCATATGAAAAACTAAATATGCGATAACAGATATAAAAACTTGCAAAATAAATTATTTATATATATAATAAACTACTTACTTAATATTATGGAATTCAAATAATCTCGCACATTTCGCACGGATAGCGTCCTACTATACTTATAAATTGATTACCAATGTATAATGTATTATAATACATCTTTTGTTTTATTTTTTATTTAATTACCATTTTATTTTATTTTTATTAACTAATTTTCTCAACTTCCCCATATTTTTTGAGGTAAAAGATTTCCATTATCCAACACAAAAGCTTTAGGTGGATAATTGCATGACAATTGAACCTGCAAAGACATTCTCAGATTGTGGAGTATAGACAATCTTTTTTTGGTGGTTGGACTCATAAATTTCCTTTATCTTTTTTTAATTTGAGTTAATATGAGAGTGTAAATTTTCTTTACATTTTATTTTTAAAAACATATAACGGATGAAAATAGTTTACTTAACAAAAATTCACTATTTAATTGGTAAATTGACAAAAATGAGCGATTTTATTAATAAGTGGACAATTATGAGTAGATTTAACATTCAAAAATTCAAGATTTTTTTTATATTGGGTCATAACTGGTTGGCATATTAGCCAAATATTTATCTTTGATTCCAAGATATATAAATGCATCTGTCTTTAGTGAATTTATCACTTGCCATTAGACCAAAGACCACTAACAAATTTAGACTCTTTTCAACAACTTTAGAAAATTGAAAGGTTTTTCTATATATTTTTTCGTTTAAAATTTTTTCCTGTTTTTTTTGTAAAATGAAACTCAAAATTGTGTTTTTTTGGTGTTCAAAATGAAACTCAAGATTGTGGTTTTGTTTTTGATTTTTCCTACCACCAATTAGCTTTGGGCAAAATAACCAAAATCGGAAAACTGAATAGAACCGAATCAAAAGAATCGGCCAAACCAGAATCAAACCGAGGATCGAATATTTACTCAAAAGGATCAAAATACAATTGTATTTTAAAAATAATTATTTATATAGAATTTAATAGTCTATATATCTAAAATTGTAATTATAAATCTAAAATTGTTAATTAATTTGAATCAAAATTACTAGAAAAAACTAAAATACTCAATTTTTCTAATTAATCTATGGTATTTAATGTTTTTAATTTTTTAAATAAAATTAAATAGAAATACTCAAACCGAAACCGAACAAAATTTTAATAGGTATTTATTGGTTACCAAATTTCAAGATCGAAAGACTGCAACCGAAACTAAACTAAACCAAACCAAATTCTTATTGATACTCGTTAGTTATTATTTTTTAGAACCAAAAGAACTAACCCAAACCGAACGGAAGATCCAAATAACCAGGCTATGATTCGCATACATGTCGAAAAAAAATCAGGCTTGTAAATATGAAAGATAAAAAAAGCAGTAACAGAAAATATAAAGGAACCAAATAGTGTTTGATCTCTCTCTCCACTTTACTTATTCTCCAGCTCACTTCTTTCTCTCTCTCTTTCATGATGACAATGGATTCTGACCTCCGTAAACCTACTAATTTTGGCACCGGACCTTTATCTCGACGGCGATCATGGTGTTGCTCTTTCGCTGTTCCTCCGGCAAGTCCTGATACTCTTTCAGTTTCATCTCGTCATCACATTCCAGCTAAGACGCACCACCAGAGACCCAAATCAGGTCCCAAATCGGTTCCTTGCTCACCTCAGAGCTCTAAATCTCCTTTAAACATTGTAGGAAGAATCGACCCTCGTAGGATCTTATCACCGGGTCGGGTTTCACCCATTGATTCGGATCCTACAAAGCAAGAGACAACTCACGAAGAAGATGTGGTCGTTGTAGATTCTGTACCAAATCTGCGTTCAGAGAGTTTCCGAGCACCGAAGATTGAGGTTACTGTCTCAAATTTGGGTTCAGGTTCGGTTCCGGAAGGTTTTGACGCTAGGTTGAGTTTAAAGGGGAGAAATGGTGGCGTTTTGGTGCTTGAGCTGAGCTCGGAGGTTTTAGCAACGAATTCGAATGTTTTTGCGGCTTTGATTGAGGAGAACAAGAAGAGCTCTTCTTCATCGAAGAAGACATGCAGGATTGAAGTCTGTGATGTGGAGAATCTTGGCGTTTTCAGGGAAACCGTTGAGCTCATGTTCGAGGATAGTAACGGCATCATCAGAAAGTTTATGAAAATGGGTGTTTACAGAGCCATTGATGTACTCGAGGTTCGGAAATACTCTTCCTTCTTCATGAACTGAGATGGGTCTTTGTTATTCTTACCATATTTGCGAATACTATATCTGATCTTAGTTAAAGACGCAGCCTTTGACTCTCTGTGGCCTAAATCTTGAGGCTTATATGTTTCTTCAGAGTTTTGGTATGAAGAGAATTATGGTTTTATAGGATGTATTAGAGTACATTGTTGACATAAGTAAGTATATGGGTTTTGTTGCTTTGAAATATTGTGCAATGAACATTTATAGTTTAGTTTTCAGTAATAAATTAGTCTGTTTCATGATTCTAACTTCATCTTGCCATTTCAGTCAACTATTTTAGGGACACTTACCATATTTTTGTGGACAATACCATGATTTTGTGGAGGCCCAAAATAAAGTTTGTACAAGTTAATTACTGCTAAAGTCCTTTTGATGGGGATACTTGCGGCATTTGTTTGTTGACATATCTGGTATTTTAGTCATCTAGTATTTTTTGTCTTTGAGTGTTAATACCGTTGTGTGGAACGTTAGTCTTAGTTCTGCTCTGTGTGCTATATTGATTCTCATTCTATCCCTAAAGAAATCGTTTTGACTGGTGGTGCTAATAGATCCTTTCAATGACTAATAGGTAGCGGCTGGAATCGAATTTTCAAGAGCTGTCTTCTCCTGTCTGAAGTATCTTGAAGTTGTTCCATGGACAGAGGATGAAGATGAAAAATTGAGGAGACTTCTTGCAATTTATACATTTGATGATGGTGCAACCAGCGAAATTATGGCAAGGTTGAATTCAAACGAGACAGAAAACTTACAAGACAGCTTATCGAAGAAACTGGTTTGGTCAATAACCTCCCACAGCGATGTAAAACCTAGAAACGAGCTTAGATCTTTAGTGAAGGGACTTCTTTGCAAAAGTTCAGTGTACGAGAAAGAACAGCCGGAGATCAACAAGGATGACATATATAAAGCAGGAAAACACTGTGTGGAATCATTAACGAAGCTGTTTGAAGAGGGCAGTAATACTACTAGTAGTGGTAGCAAAAAAGAAAAGCCATTAATTGAAAGTATTTCGAGGGAGGTGGAGAACATAAACTGGCTGTTAGATATCATGATAGATCGGGAAATAGCAGAAGAGTTTGTAGAGATATGGGGAAAGCAAATAAAGCTAGTGGAGATGCATGAGATAGTGTCACCAATGGTGAGGTATGAAGTAAGCAGAATAACAGGAGCAATTTTCATCGCAATGGGGAAAAGGAAAGTACAATGCAAAGGAGAAGCAAGGGCAAGGCTGGTAGAAGTGTGGTTCAAGCCAATGTTAATTGATTTTGGGTGGCTACAAAGATGCAAAAAAGGTCTAGACATGAGGGAAGTAGAAGAAGGGATAGGGCAAACACTGTTAACGTTACCAGTAAAGCAGCAGTATCAAGTGTTCATGGAATGGTTCAGGTGGTTCTCAAAACATGGGAGTGAGTGTCCTAATCTCAGCAAAGCGTTTCAGATTTGGTGGCGTAGGTCATTCCTTAGAGGTGTAGAATCTTCTGCTTGTAGGTAAAACAAATATGTTTTATGTTGAAGAGACAATATTTAGGTGTTAGCTTTTTAGACTGAAATCTAATTCCGTCTTCTCTTCCCTCTACTTGATATGTCTGTATCGGATGTTTTTCGAATTAGTTTAGTAGTAAGGTCTGATCAAAGTAACTCTTTTCTTATGCGTTTTCTCAAATAAAATCGACTAAATTAAACAATTACTCCCTCATTTACATAAGACTCTTTTGACACCAATTGATAAGGAATGAGAAAACTGAGAATACCAAAACATTTTAAGAGGATTACTTTTTATCAAAAGTTACTTACAATACCTTAACAAGGCTGATAATAGAAATTCTTTTCACTCATATCTATCTGTATGTGACTCACGATGTACATAATATACTTGTACTTTAAAAACATAGAAAAAAAACAAATTGGTTAAGAGGATACACGAACAAGAAGCAAAGAATAGAAGAAAAGAGTTGTAATAACTGTAATAAAGTTGAAAATCAGAGAAATTAGTATTTGAAGTCTCATTTATGTTTTTTACCTCCGGCGAGAATACGTTGGATTTGGAGGCCACGGCTAAAGGCTTGGTTAAAGAGAAGTCTGGTTTGGAACTCAGAAACGAATGGGAACCAAGCGAGTACAGTGATTGGCATGAAGATAGTTACTCCCATTATATACTCATAACCTCTACCTAATGCTTTGACTGATCCCCACATTCCTAATCCTTTCATTAACTGTCTCCCAACTTGCGATATCTGAAGCAAAGCCCAACCTGTTGGTAAGAAGGCTAAAAAAGATTGCATTATGTCTCCTACTGTTAGTTTCAGAAAATGGAATAGCATCCCAACGATCACTACTGATCCGATGAAGAGACATAGCTTCAAAAGTCTGAACATTAGCTGGAAATCGGCGCTGAACTTTTTTCTACCCATTGAGACAATCTTGAGTACTATCATAACTGCTACTATTACGAGCCATGAGAGTCCATAGATTATAATGCTCTGTTGTTTACCCATTCGGCTTTCTTTTGTAAGGTTTAACTGGTATACGATTCCGTATTGGTAGATGAAGAAGCGTAATGAGAGAAATATCTCCCAGAACTTGCCGAAAAACCCGGAGTGAAGGAGATGTTCTTGTTCTTCTTCCCACCATGATTCCCAACTTTTGTTTGCTGGAACTCCAATGCCTCCTCTGCTGCTAATCCACTTGTTCCAATCATCCCAGTCATCAACTATTTTCTGCCATTCGAATCCTGATGGATTGAAAAAGAATGGTGCGAACAACCACGAACCAACCAGGAACCAAGTTGAGCCCATCACAAGTGCATAAGCCATTGAATCATCTGCTGCTTTGCCGTAAAGTCTGTAACATATCAATAGCATCATCAGCTCCATGCCTTTCACAAAGTGGCTTCTTGAATACATTCTGTAATTCTCTGCAAATTTCTCATGCTTCACCACGAACCCACGCCCTGTTGCTCTGTACTTTGCTCCACCATGTAGGATAGTCCGTCCATAGTAATGAACCTTTGTTCCTAGTGAGAAGGTGAAGAAGACAGGTGCTAACTGTAGCTGCATTATGATTAAATCGCTCAACGCTGTTCTAAATCCTCTTTCTAGCCCAATCTCCATCACCATCGGTAATGTCATAAGCAGACCCAATTGCACTACGGACTGTGACGCCATTGCAGCCTTGAGCGAACTATCTCCTTTAGCCGCTGCATACTTCACTATTGCCTCCTCCACTCCACTCAATGACATATAAAGTCTCCCATACAAGAATGCATAAACTGTGAGGACAACGAGCTGTATAATACACAGAATAACTCGGTTATGTTTACTCTTAGCAAATTATGAGTAAATGTTGAAACTCGTGTGACATTTTAAGATCAGAAGTTACCATCGAGCTGATGTAGAAGCCAATTGTTGTGAAGTAACAAGACATCATACGGAAGAAATCAAAGCGATGACCTAGTCTATAAAGATCCCTACTCAATGTTTGCTCTCCGTTACCACAAGCAACCTTGGCTTCGAAGAGAGATATCTGGTTCAAACCAACATCTCTTCCTTTTCCTACTTGGATGTACTCATGATGAGTGACATTACCACGCCTCAGAGTTGAGTTGAAACCTAGAGATATACATACATGAACCAATCATAAGTTAAATTTTGATGCAGCCGTATGATTCTATCAATGAAGAAGTTCAGAATCTAACCAGCAAAGATATCCTCGCTAAGATTTATGCCGCGTGAGGCTTTGCTGATACCACCACGTGTGATGTGGAAGAGTCTGTCAAAGACATCAGGGTGACCATAGTGAAACCTGACCCTGAGAATCAGAAATCCAAGGTGTTTGTGTCAGTTAAACAATATTGAGACGCAATCACATCTTTAACAGCTACATAATTTTCAGTTATAACGAGAGTACAAGCTTCAAGTTTTTGAGTAAGCAATAATGAGTAGAACGAAAAAAGGAAGAGCATGACATACTTCAGAGGAGTTGCCAGGACTCGCTGACCGATGGTAACAAAACTTGTTTCTTGATTGGACATAAACCAGGCTAAAGACGAAACACTGCAATTACCATGCCAAAGAGAAACAAATATAAATATCAGCTATCAGAAGAAGGAAGTTCTATATCTAACAAGACGAACATAATAACCAAATTTTCCTAAATACCTGCCAGTAAAAATATGTTCTCTGAAACCAAGAATAGTGGGTGGACGTACTCCATGGTTTTCATTGAACTCTTCGAGCAGGTTCCTCATTTTAAGTGCTTCTTCCAAGTAATGGTCCTATTAATTAAATATTATTTTAAGTAAAAGTCTTCCAACAAGAAATACTCCACTATTTCTATATTGTGCAAACTGTCCTTCGGGGAAAATAGTTACCTGATTCATGTCAATAGCCTGGAGAGCTTCTCCTCTTGTAAATATGAGAGCATGGTTCTGGTTTTCAGGTTTACCTTCTCCTATTTTTGCTGGACCAGGCAGTCTTATCCGATATATTTCCTTTGAAAAGTAACAGATCCAAAGTTGCAAATCTTCGAATTCTGGAATAGGAAGCTGTATCTAGTTAAATTTGTTCACATTTCAAATATTCAGATTACCTGATCAAGATTGTCAACAGCCTTGATAAGCACCGAGTAGAACACTTTTTGCACTTTTCCTCCATCTCGTTCCTCTACCTCATCAATGTATGCTACACGGAGAGAGGGATTGCTGCAGCATAGTATATGAAAATGAGTCTAACCAGAGAACCAACCAATGCATGAAAGAAGAATTCCAAATTCATGTATCTATTCAGAAATATAGATGGAGGAGGGACTTACTTAACCATTAGGTTCAGAATGTCAGTAGCTCTCCGGTCCCCACTTCGCTTCTGATTTCCATAGTTCTGACAGGTAGCAACGTAAGTAAATTTGAGATCTGCTACTGCCTCTAATTGAGCGTGTATGGATCTCTGACTTTTTTTGTCCTCCTCAGTTGGCTCTGAAATGGCTTTGTATCCTGCTAATATTTCTGTAAACACAAGAAATGTTATAAGTACATATTGCGATGTTGAACATATTTTCGTTATGGAACTATGAGTACTTCACATATTGATCAACATTGCTTCAGTGAGTTGATAAAACTCGTAAGTTTCACCTGTATAACTGATTTTAGTTTAACACAAGTCAAGTAATCTTCACCTTGTTCATTAGCCATGTCAAGAAAAGCCTGAAGCTTTAGTGCCCGCCTGTAATACATCATTCCTCTAACTGCAAGATACAAAAAGCTGTAAGCAACAATAAACCATATAGCTATATACGTAGCTTGGAAGGTATAAGTTACCTGTTCTAAACAAAGTTTGTCCCCGCAAGGAAACCCAGTGGCGCAGCTGCAATATATTTTCGTCATTCTCCACAACAGAACTTTCATCTTTACAACCAAGCCGCTCCAAGAAGTTAGTCCACTCGTCTGAAATGGTGGGCCATATAAATTACTGAAAGCACTGAGAAGTAACTTTATCCAACAGCAAGAGCTCATCAACAAGACATACCTGGGAAGATCTTCTGCAAATAGTAGACAACTGATACACCATCTTCATTTTCCATTTCAAGGTCGTTCTTAGAGTAGACAGTTTCCTCACTATAGTACGGAGTCATAACACTGTAAATGCAAAAAGAAAACTCTAAGTTTATAGATAAGGGAGGGCTCCACTCTGCAGTATGAATTCATAATAGCCCAGTAATATCAACGACATGAATTGTAGATTATATATTCATTCCAGCCTAAAGAAAAATTAAACGTGAATAAACCAAAGAGATTGATTACTTAACTGTACAGAATTATAAAAGGAGACGTATACTCTGTTTAAAAATGGTAATAACCGGAGAACTGACCTGAAGGAGAGCATATTTCTGACACGGGGAGCTCGTGGCATATCCATAAATAGTGAATTTGTGAAGAAGGCAATTCTTCTTCTTGCTTCTAGGTTTGTTGGAACATCCATTGCAGATTCTTTGACCGTCAAGAGTAAGTGAAGGCGTCTTATCTACAACAGAAAATTAAATCATAATGTTAAAACTGGTCTATAGAATGCAGATTAACCATAATTATAGTCCTTCATATCATCTTTTAAGGGATATACCTGTTCATCCCATTGAGCAGTTAACACCGGAGGAAACAGTATAGCAGGTTTTGTGTCAGTACCAGCAAAAAGTTGCCTTCCGGATTCCTTGTTAGTATGCCCAAGTTCTACCAATTCCCTGGAGAAAGGTATCAGTCATGTTTATTGTTGTTTATATAGATATACTGGTATATATGTGTGTGTGTTTATGTACATATTTTTAACTTATGCACTAAATTAAGTTTGCAGTTTTCAAACTATTGATATCTACATATATATTCCACTCACCGGTTCTCATTTTTCATCATATCTCGAGTCACTACTTCCAACATATCTTGCAACAGCAGAACCACTGTGTCTCTTTTGGATGGGTCTGCCTCTTTCTGCAGCATCATAAGTTAACATAGATATTTAGTTTCCCAGATGACAATAACAGTTCATAAGTTATTTCACTTCTATCAAAATTTATCCTTAATCGTCTGTTAGTTAAAACATTTCCGCATTAGTGCATGAATTAGTAATGAAATGATATTTCCTCAACTAAGCAAACACTGAATAAGGGTTGACAACATGAATCCTACTGTAAGTGGCAGACAACTTGGCTTGTAATAATAAATAGACCTATAATTGGGGCTTGCACCCTCTCTAGAACAATCTCAAATCAATGACAACGTTAGCACCAGTATGTGATTCACTTACTAAGATTTCAACAAGCTCAACAAATTTAGTGCAAAGAGCGGGTAAAGGAGCCATTCTGAACATCGAAAGGAAGGAATTCTTTGATATATTGCTCTCCACCTCTTTGATGATGATACCAATAATCCTGTAGCGTTGTATGTAATGGATTGAAGAAACTACTTTAAAATCAAAATAGAGGAATTTTGAAACACATATATATGTATGCGGTATGCCATAGTCTTAGGAAAAGAAATGTTATTACACTAAGCAAATAAAGTTGAGACGTGGTTAAAGAGCCATTAATTTGAATGGAAGGAAGCATGGGTACCCTTAAGATATTAATGAATTTTTTAAGTGCTTCATGAATCATTATCAAGAACTTCTCTAATGAATGAAGAAATACCTTTTTTCATTCTCCCCAATTACCAAAGTATGCAAAACATGTTTGAAAGATTCATAGCATTCAATGACAGCACATTTCATGTACTCGTCTGCACATATGCGCTTCCAAAGGTCAGAATCTTTTGTTCGAAATTGAGCTGCCATATCCAGTGCTATTGGTATCTGTAACAAGAAGAGAGCTTTAACAATAAGAAAGAATACAGTCGGTTTATATGATGGATAAAGAAAACCACCAACCTTGCTTGCAAGCAAAAATGGTGGCCACTGAATTAGTTTCAAACTAGGGTCTGAAGTATAAGGAACAAGCAGCAGATCCATCTCCCTGAAACAAGCAGGTGTTTTAAGACATGGAAAATATGGATTCCATAGAGATGGTAGCATAATTCTTAAGTCGTTACCTATCACTAATGAGATCTTCCTCCCGGAAGCAGCAAATGATTTCATTCCAGAGTTGGGAAAATTTTGCCGCTTCAGTTCTTCTTGCTGCAGTGACCTGCATAAAGATAAAATTTAGTATGGTTCTTACTTTATAGATATAATAACCCATCACTTGTTTTACCTCTGCAAATCTTTTCGACAAAGAAAACCCTCTTCTCCTTGTTTTATCAGAGGGAACCAAGTACGTGTTAAATGCACCAGGTAATGATTGGAATCTTGACCTTAGCATTCCAAGCGTTCGTATCTGAGAGAGCAATACATATGAGGTTGTCTTACACTATTTTCATGTAGGAAGATTACAATTGTCGCAGTCGTCTCTGATATCTAATGAATTTTCATAAGGAGGTATGCATTTAAACGACAGTCAAAGGCACTTCTTAAAGAGGATCATAGCTACCGTTAAAAAGATAGATATCAGCTAGTCGGAAGAAATCGTAGTTTATAAACCAATGGATTACATTAAAGAAGTGAGTAGATTGGATCCAGAAAATATTACCTCTCCCAAACGTTCGAAAGCCCCAAGGACACCACCACATATAGTTGAGAAAATAGCATACCAAATTTGAGTGTCCATAAAATAAACCTGAAGTTAAAATTAAGGAATCTGAGACATCCAGGACTTTTTATTTAGTTCATTTAGAAGTGTGGTTAAGAAAATTATACCAGAATTACTGGTAACCAGAGCGATACCACTGCTCCATAGTTGTGCTCAGCTGCATCGAGAGTCGAATCATTTATCTTACACAATACTCAAAGTATATTATAGCTCCAAGCAAAAAGCATAAGCAGCTATTTTACCTGTGGGGAAAAACTCATGCCATTTATACTTTACATGGCGAATGCTCATAATTGCATTAGTTGGCTTCACCAAAAGTTTCACCTGGGAGACGACATAAGAGATATGTATTGAAGCTGAGTACTATTATGATAGTTCGAACATCAAGTCACATAACTTTTTACGCAGTGTCAAACCTGCAGAAAGTAGCTAAATGCAAATTTGCAACAGAAAAGCAGCAGCCAGAATATCGTATACCTGCAAATTCCAAGAAACATATTAACACAAAACAGGGACTTGTAAACTATAGGATATGTATTTCTTTATGTGCAATCAGTTCTTCAGTAGAACTTGTTCAGCTCATTAAACTCACTTTATGAGTGCTATTTGACTTTCATGCATCCCTCTGCCCACATATATCCTTGGCTGAGAAGGAAAAACATCGGACACATCAGTAAATGGGTACTCAAATAATATCAAAGGTATTTTCCTAGCACAAACCATATTCGAAAACTTAATCAATGCAAACAGAATACAAAGTCAAACTTTCCTCTCAACTTGCATATACATATAACTAACCAACAATACAGAAAAATATCAGAATTCAGAGGTCTTCTAACATGCCCAAGGGGTTTGCTGACTAAACATAATACAACTTCCATCCAGGACCAAAAGAAACAGAAGAAGATAAAACCCAGCCTCCATACCTGTGACCACCACAAAAGCAATCGAAATATATGCCAATCTGAATTCTCGATCCAGCGTCGAAGCATCGGAAAAATGAACATGACAGCTGCCAGCACATTTGGAAGCAAGTACAGTGCTACAGCCATGATGTAAAGTGGAGGAACGCCTTTAACTTGTGGAAGAAATGATAGCCATTGTTTCAACTTCCCAGGAGCAAAGGAGACAGACTGGGCGTAACAAAGGGGTAAAACAACACACCAAGCGAGACTGACAATGATCTTGAGAATATTTCTCAAAACTTCAGTAAATTTCCACCTGTGATAACCTGGGAAGTTTAAGATAACGTCCAGGACACCTAGCATAGAATCAAGAAAGACGATTATCTTATGTCCAGGAAAAGTAACCACATAATCAATATAGAGGACCTCCAGATAAAGGCAATTCTTTAACAGAATAAGGCAACATACTTTGAAGGAAACGTAGAAAAGCCGCTGTTATAAAGATACTAGAGAGTGCATACAAAACATCCTTGCGCAAGATTTCCCTCAGCTCTACTCGTTCAAATGCAAGAATGATCATTGCCTGTATGGGAAGGTTTAGAGGTCATTATGACTGGCTCAACTTATTAGGAACATTGCCATAACTCGTTCTAAACTTCAAACCTGGAGTGCTAATAGATAGAATGTCCAGAGTCGGTCAAAACTGTGATATATGTGCCAAAATGTTCGAGTTTCCGTGAAATTCGATTTGCCTGTGCTTCCTGCTTTTTTAGATGATCCCTTTTTCCCCTACCAATTAATGAAAAATCGAAGAAATACTGATTAGATCAATATGAGCAGGAAAACACCTAAGTAAAACTACAAGGGACTACCTGTGTCATATCACGGGTTGATCTGAATAGATCTCCATCATCACGCATTGGCCAGCCAAGAGAGAAGCAATCCGGAGACCTATATAGCAGTAATGCAGAGATGATATAAACTTATTCAAGTGTTCTAACAAAGTAAACGTTCAATTTACAGACTTGAGTTCAAAAATACCAGAAATATTCGTTCAGATCATCATAATTAGACCAATCTGAGTGAGCAGCCTTGCCAGTCGCATTCTTTTTTGCTTCCTAATTCATAGAAAAGTCAACTATGGTGTATACGATTACGAGGTCATAAATCTTAGGATGCCATCGACCTATCAGTCAAACATGTACCTTCTGAATTACACGGTAGATTGGTGTAATAACCTTCCGTAGAAATGCCTCATTATCTCCTCCGTAAGAAGGCTTAATATTTTCTCCAGTAACGATGCTGACATTTCCAGCCAATAGACCATGGAGTTCATAAGCCATCTGGCATAATCGAGAGATAAAATTTGATACACTCGTACGTTTGACCCATGATATCAGCCACCAACAAAAAGGTAAATAGGAAATTTTGAATGTATTACTTACATTGTGGAAAATGTAGCACAAGCATTCTGGCATGAAGCGAATATTTGCAGCTTCACCCCATATGAGTAGATACAAGCCCATGTAGAGTATCTTCCGCTGTTGTATATCTTGAGCACTTTGAGGCAGCCTTTGCATATTAAAAAAGTGAGTTTTGATTACAGTATGAACATCACTGAAACACATTTCCCATCCAAGCCACTTATAAGGAAGTTGTTGCCTTCTACCTTAAACTGTGTTTACGTCCTAAAAATTTGCACCAATTCTTGTAGTTCTTAAAGAGCTTTGTCATGATAGCATCAACAGATCTGTCATCGAGCTGCAAAAGATTAAACAGATGAGAATTTGTTGCTAAAGGATAAAAGTTTAGTAGATGAAGATAGATACTGAATTGATGAAATATTGAGATAATGCTTTGTTTTTCTATCAGCATTGGAGAATTCTCTTCAAAAGCCCTTGAAGAAAAACCCTAAAACCAATAACCAGTCTATGGGGTTGCTCACAAGGTCTCTGAACTTCAATTAGACCGTATATATCCAAAGCTCAATTACCCACTCTACTTATCCCAATAGCGGATTCGGGTCTCAAAGCACATGCCGGAATGCTATATAAGTGAACAGGTGAATTTATCAAAGGTACCTTGTTCAGAGGTTCAGGCTTGGGAGTCAACCTTATGTGATTATCAGCAAGTAAACAAACCAGATGCTCCCTTTGATTTCTGACGTTGTCTCTCTGAAAAAAAAAACAGAGTAGAAAGTGAGAAATATGTCTCACTAACTTAACGTCTGTTAATATTTTAAGATCAACAACTTGCCTGGAATCCAAACATAGCTCTTAACCAGTCAAGAAGATCCAGATTTCCGGATTTTTTGCGGTGCTGCTCAAATCCAGTTGGCCAGTTCAATCCACGAGTGTTCCCCAAGGCAGCTACAGCAGCTTTGACCTAGTCATTAACCAGCATTAGGGGTATAAAGGCATATATTAAAAGTGAGAGACAATTAGATTAAAAAAATCTAATCATTCAAATAGTATGTACCTCCTCAAGCTGCATAGCAGACTGTGATGCCCCAGCAGAATCCAGTGGAAGAATGTTGTACGGTGCGTATATTTCGTTCTTTTCTTGGACATCTCTAGCAGCTGCAATAATCTACTCAGAAACACATATTGAAAATTTCAAACTCCCGTCTCAGTTACCTAAATAAGGAATTTTTTAGTAGCTGCCCTGCTTGCTTTGAAGAAAGAGACTTTGGACACTAACCTCAGGAGCTACTGCTTCAACTTTCTCGTTCTTGTTTACTGCCATGAGTACTTCAAAGAGGACTCCAGCCGTCTGGTATGCTTTACCAAGCTGAGCTCTGCGAGATGTTGATTCACAAATTGTGCCAGAACAAGAACATTTTAATCGCTGACCGAAGTTTGAAAATCATAAGTGTGTTTTTATACACAAAAAATCATCACACCTGTCTGCTTGATCTCCTTGGTCAAGTGCCCTGACATAGTGTTCATAATATTGTTGATAGTAACTCTCAACTTCCCGTCCATCGGTTTTCTTCACCCTAGAAGCAAGACTCGAAGCATTGTCCTGTGTCGTAAAAAATATTGTTACTGCATCTATTAATAATGCCAGAAGAAAGTGTCACGTTTCCTATCATTTCAGATGGACATTCTCAATGTAAAACCCCCGTATGGCTATTTACTGTGTGCAATTAAGAGGTGGAATACTAAGAGAATGATTACCCTTTCTAATCTTTGAAAGAGAAGTGTCTTGAACTGCCTCACACCTCTGCCACTAGAGCTTGGATCCAACCTATGAGCTTTCTCGAATGCATAAAATCGACCTGTATACGAAGACAGGGAAATGTAAGTGAAATTGAAGTAGTTCAACTTTATCCTAGAAGCAAAAAATAAAGAAACCCAAATTCATACAGAGGTAGGAAACACGAGGGCGCTCATGTTCAATCTCAGCAGCAACACGCAATATAGGGGCAATGGTGCCGAGGGAGGCCGGAACCACCTCATGGTCAAAAACTTCAATCGAAACTGTGGTAGCGGCACTACGAGATGGCCGCCTCATTAGCCCCTGAGGGCCAGATTCTTGAGATGCACTGCTTTGAGCCATCTCTCCCTGTAAGAAGCATTAGATCACAATGATTCCGAGACTTTCAATTAAAAAAAAATCGAAGGATCTAATAGACCAAAAACTGCGTAATTGTCAAGAGATTAGGATGCTGTGTCTTAATTTTACGTAAATAACAATTTGATTAGCACAATAGGTTACAAGCTATTGAAATTCCGTTAGATTCTCGATAAATTCTCTGCAACCAAAAAGTTTCGGAAGAACATGCACAATCAAAATGTAGATCGAGCTAAGAGAACTGAAATCCAGTAGAAAACGAACACAATAAATAATTCAAGGAAACTCAATCGACAGGATAAATTTCTGCGTCGAAATTCTACGGAAAACGAAAAAACCTCATGATCAATTATATCAAAATGCATAAAATCAAAACAAAGCTCATGCGATCGAGAACAAATCACGGAATCAATGTTTTCGTCACATTTCCAAAACAAACAAATCACGGAATCCGAAATCGGCAGGTAAAATTTCCGCCAAAAACAAAAAATGAGATCTCACGTTGCATTCGCAGAGATTTTAGATCTCCTTCCCTGTAAACAAAGAAACGAAAAACAAAAGGAATCATGAAAAGCAATCGAACGATGTATAGATAAAACCTAACACAGAGGAAAGAGATTCACCAGCTGAAGCAAACACGAGGTGATAAAATTTTGCGTCGCGCATGAACACAGAGAGAAATATCAAAGTGAAATTATGAGAGGAAGAAGAAGAACGAGAGAGAAATCAAAAATGGGTTTGAGGTGTTTGTTTTACGGTTTTAAGAGAATGGAAGGGAGGGAAATGAGAGGATTTTTGTTGAGTTAGAGAGAGAAGACACGTGGCAGAGAAGGATTGGATAATAAAATATGTATTTTCGGATACGTACGTACATTATGTTTTTCACAATTGGACCTCCGTTTCTTTCTCTCCTTTTTGTGGGAAAAATTAGAAGAAAAAGATTAAAAAAAAGTTATACATATCTTTTTCTTTTTTCCTTTCTAGACATATCTTTTTAAAAATTAAAATTTTTTGATTACTTTTGAAATTATTGTAAATTTCAATGACAAAAGAATTTCATAAATATATATATATATATTGGATTTAGTAATAATAATAATAATAATTTTTGTCCAACAGTTAAAACGACAAATTCAAATCTTTTCTAAACTCCAAATGATATCACGTGGAACTAGGTTCAAATTTTAATAATAAACTGCAGAGATGGACGTTTAACTACTATACCAAATGCAATTCCCAAAATTTTCAAATTATCTAGATGTAACATAATACTATTAGTTTGTGAAATTTTAGTTGAGAACTAATGAGGTGTATTGACTAGGTAAACCCCAAATAATAGTGGAAGGGTCCTAGATCTCTGTGTTTGAAACCATTACAGCAAATCACGCTTTAAATGGGCTACTACCGTGTCATCATCAGCAAATTATAATGTCATCGACATATTTCTTATATTGCCACATCGTCCATTCATGTTTCCAATAAAGAGAGCATGATTTGAATGCAACTTTGTGAACTGAAGAGCCTGAAGGGTATCACTAACTTGTAGAACCATTGCTAAATGCTTGTTTTAAACCAAAAAAATCGGATTTGAGGCAATTATTGATGGGTAGGCCCAAATCACTTATGCTCATCGAAGAACGATCTAATATAAAAGAGGAAAGGCCCACAAAACCATTTAGACCAATAATATAAACTAGTATCAGCGTGTTTGTCACCAAAAAAAGAAATAAGATCTCATAAATATGTGGAGATTGAATGAAGCAATGAAGAAGACGAGGATGCCGTTTAATCCGGCGTTAATGAAGAAATTGGAATATATCCCTGAGATATACGGAAAGAAAGCACATATATACACAAGGATAACGAATCACAAAATGAAGCATCTCAAAAATAGTCACCTAAAAACAATTTAGTTCGAGTCTGAGTAAGAGAAACAAGTTTGGTTCCTAGTGAATATTCACATCTAAATTTTTGTGTTTGCCCGTTAAATCTAATAAAACGTTATCCAATTCTTAATTGTTTGTTTACGCATAAACATCAATGATTCACCTTTAGATATGAACACGGGGAAGAGAAATATAAGCTTCTTCATTGTGGTCTCCTTATTCAAAAAGACATTGAAAATGTCTAATTGTATCAAACTCTAGATATTTGTAGTTGTCACGGCGAATCTACATGTATTATAATAGGGACATTTGCCACTACAAAGAAAAAAAAATTAGTGTAATATTCTTGTAAAAAATTGAAAATTTTTGGTTAAATTCTAAAAATGTTTCCACTTTATTAATAAATTTGGCCTTTGCCCCCAACAACTCTAAGTTCTACAATATCTACCTTTTTGTTGTGTATAACCCTTAACCAGAAGCTTTGTTTGTAATCCTCGAGACTTTTAGCAGAGTTTAGTTAGTTTTATAGACCCAATTGCACCCTATTGAACACTTTAATATATAGGTTATAAGATGTGAAAATGCAGATATAAGTGAAAATAAAGTTGTTTTGTTATTGGGCCATTTATTCCCAAGATCAACTTGAGAGTCATGCATTGGGTTACAATGTAATATATCATCCACTAGAACAACATGTCATCAATTTGATTTGTCTTTACATTGATTATTCTAATCTTGTGCTTGTGCAAACTAGATAGCTTTTCCTGGTGGTTTTTTGGGGTCAACACAAACTTTTAAACCAAAAGTTTGGACTGCATGAAAGAGTCAAAATAGAGAGCCTATAATTTTGGGTGGATGCTTACCTTAAAAGTCAACGGTATCAGAATGGTACAAAGGCAAAGACCATTGTTGCCATGATTCTTGTTGGTCATCACGAATAATGTTAGTCAGTGATGGCCCTAAAAAATATCTTTTTAATTCTTTTTTTAATATTGAGCGACGACCCATCCATTAGCCAAATTTCCATATAATATAAGCGGTAAAATTTGCAGGAATGTACAAGTACATCTGATTTTAGTGGACTTACCACATACCACTAAATTAAAGATCATTTGTAAAATAAAATTATTATCATAATATTATTTTATAAAAATATAACTAAAGCCACAAAACTTTAATAATTAGGTGTCAGAATATAAAATAAGGCTAGATTAATTTTCAATACACCCATAAATTCTATATAAATTTTCATTTTTAAAATTATCAGGGTGTCATTTATACCGCAAATCTTCAAATAAATCTTCAACGAGATTGAAGGTAATGGAAGAAAAAATATAAAAATGGTGAGACAAATTTAGGGATTTTAACAAATTCTGTTAAATTAACAAACATTTAACTTTTTGAAATTTTTATTTAACTAAAATTCAGTATTTCATCTAAAAGGTCAGGAATTTTTTCTTTTTTTTTTTTTCTTTTCTGTATATATTCTCAAATTTCCCTTTAGTAGTAAGTATTTGATGAGTTTGTCAAATTTGAAGTTCCCACTTATAAAGTGTCATCTTTGGATAATGGAGTTTCCTCTAACTTTCCAATCTTTTAGTTTCAATCTATAAATCCCTAAAAACATCTCTATAAATAAATAAATAAAAAATCGTAGACAACGAAAAACAATTGGTCTAAACCAAAATTCTTTTTTTTTTCCCTTCTGGTCAAATTCCTCTCTTTATTGTGAACTTTTCAGTTTCCAGTTTCTTAATTTCTAATTTGTTTCAAGTTTCAGCAGAACATTTCACAGTGACATCACCAATTTCACTCTGACGTGATTTTCTCCGATTTTCCATCTTCCTCTGATTCTTTGTTCATGTAACTTGGGATCAAGTAGATAGATCTCTTGAATTTCTACTTCGCGAGCTTTTTGTGCGGTTGGGTTGAAGGTAAAATTTCGTTATTTTCTGCAAAAGAGTCTCTTTTGACGACTTTTAGCAGTTTTATGCTGATTTGTGCTCTCTGTGTACCTACTTTGATCTTAAGTCTTTAATGCTTGTTTTTTTTTTCTTTGATTGGAGCTACTTCTTCAATTTGAATCTCATCAAAATTAGAACTCGGTTTAATAGTATTGATTCGCTGCCTCTTTTGATCTGCAAAAGTTTGGAAATAATACTACTTACTGTCTTCTTCACTTAAAGGTTTTGCCTTTTTGGGAACTCTCTTGATTATCTTGCCCAGTTATATAACTTATAGTTTCAATCCTCTGGAGCTTTAACCAGTAAGTTTCATTAAAACGACCAGTAATAATCCCACAAGTCACAATACTGCAATTTTTCTCAGTGAGTTACAAGTTTAGCAATGGTTTACATTCATTGGAAGATAATAAATTCACTCATGTTCATTCTTTCTAATGTCTATCTATCATTTATGTAGTAGCTGCAATTTGACTATCATTTGTTAACGTTTTGCGAATCTCTTTAGATTAAAAAGCCACATTTTAGCTGCTTGCCCTTAGAATTAGAAGTTCATTCATTGATAAGGCTAAAGTCAACGAATCAGTCTTTCCCAACTAAAGATGTGTAGGAGCTTTGATTGATAAATGAAAAAATGTTATTATTTGTGTATTGTTATGAATGATGGATCTATCATGTCGTTCTTGAACTTTAACAACAACGTTTAATTGATTATTGTAGCTGTCAGTTCTAATGCATATTTACATTAGACGATGCTCATAGACTTGTGAGATGATGACTATCACTCAAGTCGGACTGATTCTATATTTATCTCATATATCAAGCTTATTTAAGATGATCTATTCTGTTGGCATACTTCTATAAAGCACACTTAGTTATATACTTGACTGAAACGGTTTTTCTGACAGGTCCTAGCTTGCAATGAAATCTTATGATAACGATGGAACTGATTTAGAAGATGGGAAGACAGGCAAATCTGGAGATAAGCCAATTCAAAGAAAGATACCTAATCGGGCATTGTTATCGGGTTTAGCTTATTGCATTTCATCATGCAGCATGATACTTGTGAACAAGTTTGTCCTTTCTAGTTACAACTTCAATGCTGGGATATTTTTAATGTTATACCAGGTATGTTTGTTGATCACAAAAGTTGGCCTTTCCTTTAGTGCTGTTAAGCTTTTATAATTCTGTCGGCAATTTTCTTGTGGTGATAATTTAGTCATGTTCTTACTCATTTTCAATGGTGCAGAACTTCGTCTCAGTGATCATTGTGGTGATTTTGAGCTTAATGGGTCTAATATCTACCGAACCGCTGACCTTGAGGTTGATGAAGGTCTGGTTTCCAGTGAATGTGATATTTGTTGGCATGCTTATCACAAGCATGTTTAGGTAGGAATTTGGTCTACAATTCATATTATATTCATGTGATAATTGGGAAAAAATCCTAGTAAATTTTCGACTGCCTTCTGTTCTTATATTTTCTGTGATAAAGTCGGTGTTCTCTTTCTGATTGCTTAATTCTCAAGCCCATTGAAAGATTACTGAATTAGTAGAGTTGGTTGGAGATGCACAATTTTCTGGAATAGTAAAGGTCGTTATATGGATCTGTATATAACTTTTAAGGGCTATAGAGTCATACTTACAGCAGATCGGGTAGACACTGAGCTGGAACTGATTGTTTTTGCATTCTAAAACGAGATTTCTGGATTTAATCCACAGTACGGTTGAGAATTATGTGTACCTGATGTGTATGTGGACGACATTTGAGCCACAGATTGATCTTGATTGTCTAATTCAGTTACATTTTTCTTGGACAGTTTGAAATACATCAATGTCGCAATGGTCACTGTCTTGAAGAATGTCACTAATGTGATAACTGCGGTTGGTGAGATGTATCTGTTTAACAAGCAACATGACAACAGAGTGTGGGCTGCTCTTTTTTTGATGGTACGTTTGTATGCTATAAAGGCCTTTCAGATTGATTCCGTTAATTCACTTTAGAGAATTATTCCCAAGGACCCTAATTGAAGCTGCATTCAGAAAGCATTTTAACTGGGTTATGAAAAATATTCTGGTCAAATCACGATTCGATCTTAAATTTGGACTTGTTATAAATGAAACATCTCTTTGTTTTATTTTATCAATGCACTTTTGATTATTGGCCATCAGATACATATCTTCTTCTTGAAAGTGACCCACCGTTTTGTGTGCTTACTCTTATCCTAGCTGCTTACAGCCTAAAATCGTAAATCCGTTGGAGGAGATATGCATTCATATCATGTTCCAGTCATGGCCTCTCATTGTTACTTTGCAATGTTTTGTTTTATATATTACATATCTTGATAATGTCGAATAACCTTTTTTATTTGCCTGCAATTCTTTTTCACCTCATTTGCAGATCATTTCCGCGGTTTCTGGAGGGATAACAGACCTATCGTTTCATGCTGTTGGCTATGCTTGGCAGATTGCTAATTGCTTCTTAACTGCATCATACTCTGTGAGTAAACATTTGAACATTTTATGTACTTTTTTACTTTAAAAATTGTAGTCATTTGAACAATAATTATTCCATTAAATGCATTATGACAATCTGTTACCATGACCAATTGTTACATAGCAATTTATATAGCTTGCAATCAATTGTCACTGTTGGTTTTAGTATTCTTACTCGTTACTAAAACATAAAAAGATACCATGCTAGAGAGAAGGCTATGCAAATTTACATCATCTTTCTCAAGGTTTTTATACTGCTAAAACCAAGAGTGTTAGGTTCCCATAACATATGTCGTACATCCTGTCCATGAAATCCAAGTCTGAAAAATGGCTTGTTAGCTAGACTTATGCCACGACTTATAACTTGCTTATATTTTGTTTTTTGCAGTTGACTTTGAGAAGGACCATGGATACAGCTAAGCAGTTTACTCAATCTGGAAACTTGAACGAGTTCTCCATGGTCTTGCTTAATAACACACTTTCATTACCGCTTGGCCTTATTCTTTCTTATACCTTCAACGAGATAGATTATCTGTATCAAACGTGAGTTCCGTCTTCTTTTTTCTGTCAATGTAAAATGGTTTTTGTCATCTAAAAACAAAATGGTTGGTGTTTATAATTGTGCAGGCCACTTCTGCGATTGCCAAGTTTCTGGATTGTCATGACACTTAGTGGACTTCTAGGACTTGCCATTAGCTTCACTTCAATGTGGTTTCTTCATCAAACTGGAGCTACAACATACAGGTAGCAAATTAGAGAGAGATAAAAAGAGATATTGAGGGAGAGAGATAAATGCTCTGTTACTAGAACATCTTTTGATTTGTTTAAAATTCACAGCCTGGTGGGATCGCTAAACAAGATACCTCTATCAATAGCGGGTATCGTGCTTTTCAATGTACCAACTAGTTTGCAGAACTCAGCAAGCATACTCTTTGGTAAGCATTCTTTTAATCCGTTCTCTTTCCAAAAGCTTGGCGGGGACTCATATTGCTCGTGTTGTGTACTAATCTGAGAGAGACCTCATTTGCAGGTCTTGTCGCTGGAGTTGTATTTGCCAGAGCCAAAATGAGAGGGAAATCCTAAAATTCTTATCCTTTGCAACACATTTTCCTGCATCAATCAGTATAGGACATGGCAAAAGGTGACTAAAGAAAGCAGATCAATGAATTTACAACCTCACAATCCAACTCATGTTTCTTGTAACTATTGCAGAACTAGCAACTCTATTGACTTACTGAATTGTTAGTAATGTATTATTGAATGTATTGATTCTTTAAGTAGTAAGGGGTGCTGGATTTTGTTTCTTCGATTGAACTTTGGGCCACGTTGTACAACAAATTTCACTAATTAGATCTTGTCAATGTAGTAATTAGAAACTATAGCTTAAACGTTGGTGAAGAAATAACAAATTGAGATAAGATATTTGCCACAAGAAGTTCATGAAGAAATAGCAATAGAAATGACAACTTGAGATTAGATAATTGCCACAAGTTCATGAAGAAATAGCAATCTACATCTTTTCACAATCTGTTGGCTTAAATGACACCTTCTTAGAAACAGTGTCGTATCCAACAAGAAAGTTCATTTGTGCTACATTCCCTAATATAGAGAACTCCTCACTCCCAACGAAGGCAAAGCAAACCGTATCCTCAAAGAATATAAAGGTATTGGAGGAGTCTAGCTTCAGATCTGCTCCTTCGAAATGCATAGTAATGTCTGGTAGTTTCAGATCTGCGGTTGCATTGTAACATAAACTCAAATAGCTTCGGTCTTGTTTTCTCTCAGCATTGATTAAGGATGCAACTGTAGCCTCTAGCTTAGAGTAAAATTTAGAGTATAAAATCGTCATAGTTGTCCCTGAATCGATGATGATGTTGCCCTTGCCGTTTACATCAGGTGATCTTGTGTATTGGAGTTGCTTGTTTCCCACGCTAATGGATTCTAGGTTAAGGTAATAGAACTTCTCCTGATTTTTCTGAATCAAGGGAGTTGAGACAACTCCCGCTCCCGACACAATAGCATTGGTTCCAAAGTTGATCTTGCTTGGTTTACTGTTTTCAGGCGATGTTAAGCAGTATGAAAATTTACCTTCAATTGAGTCTCCGAGTTGTGTAATGAGGGAAGCCGCTCCACGACCAAGTCCGATGATTCCAGAGTCTTGTCATGTTATATGTTCTACCGTTGCTGTAACCACAACCAATGATAACATGCTTAAGCTGCACAGGGCGGTTATCAGTTGAGCCTAGCGTTAACGTGTCCACAGCGATATGACCCTTCGAGTATGATTGATCGCCGTAAGTAACAGAGTAAGTACATACGTTGTGTTCAGTGGAACAACTGCCTGAAGCAGAATCTCTTACGGTTGTACATTGACTTGAGGAACAAGAAACGTCTTTGTAGGTGGATGATGATTTAGGGTCAAAGAGAGGACCAACCTGGGGGTAACAATCATTGCAGGGCCTACACTGCGTCCATATCAGACTACTGCCTGTGTCAAGGACCAACATGACCGGAAATGGAGGTGTTCCAAGGGATATACTCATGAGATACTCACCATCACGGAAGCCATTCCACTAATAGCCTCAACTCGGAAGCCATTCCACTATTTTTGTTTTTTGGCTTCTCACGAGAATTTTGAGTCCCTCATTCAGAATACTTGGTCTTCCTCGCCCCCTCTTTTCCACTCTAGAGCAGCTCTCCATATCTTTCATCGCAAATTAAAGTTTCTCAAGCCTGTCCTTCGCCAGCTGAACAAAACAAAATTTGGTAATATCCCGCTTCGTGTTAAGTCTGCGTATGAGGAGCTTTGTCAAGCTCAGGATTATGCCCTCTCAAATTCTACAACTGTAGCTTTCTCTGCTGTCTCTACTGCTACTTCTCGTTGGCATAACCTGCCTCATATTGAGGAGAATTTTTACAGGCAAAAGTCTCGAATAACTTGGCTTAAGGAGGGGGATTTAAATACTGCTTTCTTCCATCGTATTACCCAGTCAAGGAATGGTCGTAACACAATTCGGAGGATCTTATCTGCTTCTGGTGTGCTGCTCACGGACCCTGTTGATATAAAATGTGAAGCAGTCAATCATTTTTCTTCTTTACTGCAGTTTAATCCTTCTCTGGACCAGTTTGATCTTAATCAAATTATTGATTTTCAGTGTCCCCCTGATTTGGCTACTTCCCTTGTTGCCATAGTTAGACCTGAGGAAATCACAGCAGTTGTTTTTGCAATGCCATCTAATAAGACCCCTGGACCAGATGGCTTTCCTGTGGAGTTTTATAAATCTTCTTGGCATATTATTGGAAGAGATTTCATCACAGCCATCCAGTCTTTCTTCATCTTCAATTTTTTGCCGAAGGGAGTTAATGCTACAGCTCTAACCCTTGTTCCCAAGTGTGAAGATGCTATTTGTTTTAAAGACTTTCGTCCTATTGCCTGCTGTAATCTCCTTTACAAAGTCATCTCTAAGATTCTAGCCAACAGATTGAAGGTTCTTCTGCCGTCAGCTATCTCTCTCAATCAAAGCGCTTTTATAAAGGATCGTCTCCTTCTTGAAAATGTGCTTTTGGCTACTGAATTAGTCAAAGACTACCATAAATCATCTTTATCTCCCCGGTGTACTATCAAGTTTGACATAGCAAAAGCCTTCGATACCATAAGCTGGAGTTTCATTGTAGATGTTCTTCGAGCCATGCGTCTCCCGGATCTCTTCATCAATTGGATCTATCTATGCATTTCCACTGCAGCTTTCTCTGTCTCTATTAATGGAGACCTTGCAGGTTTTTTCTCCAGCTCCCGTGGTATCAGACAAGGGTGCTCCCTTTCTCCGTACATTTATGTGATTGTGAATGATGTTTTATCCAAGTTCCTAAATCGTGCTGCTGCTCAGTTTATTTTTGCTTATCATCCTTCTTGTGCTGATGTTAAGCTCACTCATCTCAGTTTTGCAGACGATATCTTAGTTTTTATTGATGCCTCTCCTCATTCCATTCAAGGTGTTCTTGTTGTGTTGCGGAAATTCGGCAGCATTTCTGGTTTGCAGATAAATGTAGCGAAGTCCTCCATTTATATAGCTGGTGATTCACAAGGCGATACTTCCCTTATTGATGATATTCCTCGTGGCTATTTGCCTATCAAGTATCTCGGACTTCCCCTCACTACAAAAGGTATGAATTACTCTGACTTTGAGCCTTTTCTTGCTCGAGTTAGATCTCGATTTTCATCTTGGGCTTCTAAGTCTCTTTCTTATACATGCAGGGCTCTTTTGATTCGAACTGTTATTCATAGTATCACCAATTTTTGGTGTGCTACTTTTCCGCTTCCGAGTAAATGTCTGCGTGAGATTGAAAAGCTTTTTGCTGCCTTCTTATGGTCTGGCTCTCCTTTTATTACCTCAAAGGCGAAGATTACGTGGTCAGCTCTCTGTTTTCCTCATGATGAAGGAGGCCTTGGGTTTCGATCTCTCAAAGTTTCTTCTCGGGTCTTCAATTTTCATCTCATCTAGAGAATCCTTTCTTACTCTAAATCTCTGTGGGTTGACTGGATAAGGAAATATCTTCTTCGTAATGCTTCCTTCTGGGATGTTAGTATTACTTCCAAGGGATCTTGGATTTGGAGAAAGCTCCTTAAGCTTCGGTTTGAGATCTACCCTTTTTTCAAAGTCCAAGTTCACTCTAGTTTGCAATCATCCTTTTGGTTTGATAACTGGTGTGATCTTGGCAAGATTATTGAGCTAACAGGTGATTCTGGTCCCCGATTATTTGGTCTGCATCGTAATGCATTTGTTGCTGAAGCTCTATCTCATCTATCTTGGCAAAATCTTATTGTTAGGCGTCGTTATCCTCATATTATTGATGTTGCTAACTCTGTTATGCCCCTGGATACTGATTCAGAATGTGATGTAGTCCTTTGGAGACATTCCCCCAACTCCTTTCGTAGCTGTTTCTCCTCTTCGGCTACTTGGCAGCAACTTCGCAGTGTTGCACCTAAGGTTCCCTGGTCCAAACTGATCTGGTTTTCGCAGGGTATTTCGAGACATTGCTTCATTGCTTGGCTTGCAGCTCAAGACAAATTATCTACTGGCTGCAAAATGAGGATTTGGGGTTTTGATCAACCCTGTACTCTATGTGGTGAGAGGGATGAGTCTAGGGACCATTTGTTCTTTGCCTGTCCCTTTAGTCTTACAATTTGGCATTCCCTTTGCCATGGGCTATTGGGAACTCGCATTACCCCTGATTGGTATGTTACTCTTTCGGACCTTACAAGCTCTCGTTTCGATCATTTAGATCGAGTTCTAGTCCGTCTTATTTTTCAGGCCTCAGTTTATCACATATGGCGCGAGAGAAATGCACGTATTCACGGGAAGCCATGGACTGCCGCCATTGTTGTTTGTCGAAACATAGATAAGCAAATTAGGAATAGAATATCCTCTTTGCACTATGTTTATCCTCATAGGTTCCACTCTCTTCTTCAGAGGTGGTTCCATTTTATGGCTTCCTAATTCTTTATTCTTGTTCTCAGGTCCTTGACTCTGTTTCTTGTATAAACATTCACCACCTTGATGAATAAATTTTTACATTTCATCAAAAAAAATGTTTGAAATGGAAAACACGATCAATGGATCTGTTGATAGCTTTTTTCAGACGTTGTGAAGGGGTTTCAGTGGGGTTGTAAAATGGCGATTTGGGAGAATCACGATGGATCAGATCCGCAGTGAAACCAAGTTTTGTATTGGCGTTTGCGTTTGAGAGAAAAGGTGAAAAAAGTAAACAAAGAGACAAGAAAACTGAAGAGAATAGAGAAGCCATTGTATTGTAGTGCATACAAAAGTGAGTGGTGAAATTTTACTATGACAATGAGATGAGTTTATATTCAAGTGGTGATATATGGTTTAAATTTTACATTCTAAGTAAGTTATCCACAGATTGTTTTCTTTCTCTTTTTAATATAAAATAATAATTTGTTTCTAATTTGTTTTTAGAAAAAAATGTGAAAAATAAGAAACAATAAAAGAAAATGTTTCCTCAATTTTAAGCAACATTTCTTTCCTTTCTTTGTTTTTCATAACCTTTTGATAGGAGTATATACTATAACGTCTCGACCGCTATTTTAATGAGCTATGTATTTTCTCTTGGCCCATGAGCTCATTTTACCGATCTAACGGTCGGTACGTTACGTTTGGAAAGTTTTAAAAACTTGTTTACCGGTTCTAAAAATTACCACATGATCTTTCCTGATGTTTTTTCCTCATTCACATAGTTCCAGAAATAATTTCCCGGAAAGTCACCTATTATTCAACTACTCCAGCTCAAACACGCTTAATCCTGGAGTTCTCTCTGGACAAATGACGGAAAAGATAAGTGCACTTTGGTGATATAGGTAGCCAAATTAATTCTTTTAAACCTCTCTACATATACCATCATATATCATATTTCTAGAAACCGGGTGTTATATATACCATACATGGCCACATGTTGTGTTTTTTTGCCTGTATTTACAAGTATTTAACTACATTATCATTTCAAATTTAAAAATCAAAATTTTAACTAAACTATAAATTTAAAATTTAGATTATATTTCAAAATATATAATATAGTTACTGGCCGATCCGGGAGGAAAATGATCTAGCCCCTCCCGATAGTTTCGAAAACATTCAAATGTACACACAATTTAGCCTCAATATAATTGCCCCTAATTTGAGTCACAAAGTTCTAATTCACCCTCGATTGATGCTAAAAATAAATTTCTCCCCACGCATGATTTAACGGTTTTAATCCATACGGTAAACCGTAATTAGTGTGAGTGACCAACTAACCCATGCGTAACCCACAACTAAACCGTAATTGATTGAGTAATGACCCATTTTGAGACCCGATTACACATAATCCACAACCAAACACAAAGAAATCTAAACCCTAAATTACAAAGAAGAGAAATCGGAGAGGAGAGGTGAGATTCTGTGAGAGAGGACGAGAAATTGACAATGGATCTCGTCAATATTGAAGTGGGAGAGCGTGAATAAAGTCCAAGTATAGAGGATATTGAAGCAAAGATGAGGGGAAGATACAATTTGGATATCGAAGATAATGTTGGCCAGTTTGTCGATGAAGAACCAGTTCGACAGAATGAAGTTCCTGATAGTGATGGTGAAGGCGATGACGAGAATCCTCAGAACAAGAAGTACAAAATGAGAAGAGGCGATGGGATTTTGTTTAAAGGTCAAGGCTTCTACTCAACAATGGTGTTCAAAGATACGGTTTTGGATCATGCATTGAATAAGTTTCGGAATATCAGACAACTAGGTATGATAAGAATAAAATTTTGTTTGAATGCAGAGGAGTTGGGTGTAGTTGGAGGATTTATGCATCCACTAGAGGAGATTCACAGAAATGGGTAGTTAAGAATTTTAAGTCTAAGCACAATTGCTATGAAAATGGTGAGTGTGAGTTGCTGAAGGTGCATGTTCTAACCACTATGTTCATAGATAAGATTAGGGGAGAACCAGAATACTTTATGCCCATGAAGATGGAGGAGGTTATTTTGGAAAAAGTGGAGAATCAAAGTCACGAGACCACAGTGTCAAGCAGCTAGGAAGAAAGCTCTGCAATTCATTGAGAAGGAGTATGATCAACAGTTTGAAAGTTTAACTCAACTTGTGTTATTGGAATCAAATCCAAACTCAACTTATGTTATTGAATCTAATAGGACTAGAGAGGGTCTTGATGTTTTTTCTAGGTTTTATGTCTGTTTTGATGCGCTTAGAACATCATGGATACAAAGTTGTAGGCATTTGATTGGTGTTGATGCTTGTTTAATCAAAGGGAGAGATAAAAGACAGCTTCTAGTGGCAGTAGGTAGAGATGAGAATAATTCTATCTATCGAGTGGCTTGGGCTGTAGTAGAAGTTGAAAACACAGCCAACTGGACATGGTTTATGGAGCTAATCAAGAATGATCTAATGCTTGGTGATGGTGATGGCTACATAAATATGTCAGACCGACAAAAGGTAATAACTTATATGTACCTGAATGAAGACTTGAAGATGAATGAAGACTAGTTGTTTTGTTGTTGTTGTTAGGTCTATTAATGGTTTTTGTCGTGGTGGGCACATGCCTTTTGTATTGATCTATTAATGGTTTTTGAGTCATGGTTGTTGGATTTCTTTAATGGTTTCTTAACCTTTCAATGACACAGAGGATTTCTTAACCTTTTTATTATTCAAATGCATTTGTCTTACTTTATAGTCCACTATCACATGTCTCTTGCTTTTAGATGATGCTTTCAAAATCTCGAGTTGTCAAACTTGACAGATTTCAATGCATTATGGAACTCTAATAAGCATTACACCAATGTCATATTTCAAACAGAAGCACTAAACCAATGTCAAAAGACAAACAAACAGAAGCATTACTAAAGCATTACACCAATGTCAAAAGCATTACAAACAGAAGCATTGTCGACATACATAGCTTAGTCATTGCCATCATCATCACCAAACCATTACAGTTTCATGATACCTACAATGACCAAAGCACCTACAACTAATGAAACAGCAATTCACTTCTTCATCTTCCATTCAGATTCCATGACAATGTTCTCAAGTTCTTTCTTTTGATGCTCAAGACCATTGTTATCCAAGTCATTCAAATGCCTCTCAATCCTTTCAATTGAGCTGCTCATTTTATCAATTTCAGTAAGAATGGCTTCATCTGTCTACTTTAATATGTGTTCATTAAAGCCAAGCTACAACAAACAATTGAGGTCACTACACAGTAATAAATACACAGATACACATCAAATTGGTGACTCTTTACCTTGTTCGTATATGCTAACTGACAACGATAGTATCGACAGTCTGGATTATTCTCAGACTTTGATGTTTTACAGACAACAGCAAAACCACACCAACATTTTGAAGGAATTCCAACCACATCATGGCCCCTACACACAACACTTGAATTCCTAGTAGATAGATTGCTCATTCTGCAAATCGAATCACAACTTGAATCGAACCAACAATAACAAGAAGAATTGAAATTTTGAGGATTCGAATCAAAACTTGCAAACCTAGAAGAAATTTTGCAAATTCTTACCTCAATTAGGGTACACAATTTATGACGAAGAAGACAAAGACTTCGAATGTGTATTCGGGTCTGGGTATTCGAATGTGTTGGGCATTGGTTCGGTTCATTTTATTGTGCAACTGGTATGCTATGGCTTACCACGAATTGAACCGTTAAATACGCATGGAGGGAAATTTATTTTTGGCATCAATCGAGGGTGAATTAAAACTTTGGGAGTCAAATTAGGGACAATTATATTGAGACTAAGTTGTGGATACATTTGAATGTTTTCAAAACTATCTGGGAAGATCTAGATCGTTTTCCCCGATTTGGGTTTCAAACTCAAATTTGAGGCAGTGTTGATAACCATCACCAGACTAAAACAATCATACATAGAAAAGTATCACATGTGGTCTACTTAAGGGAGCCACGTGGTCAGATTTACAATTAAGCTGTTAAGATAAAACTAATAGAATATATATGAATAGATACAGAGCCGTTTGGTAGTTACATAATCCAACTAATATCAAAGATACCTAGAGTTAGATTTTACCTTCACCTCATTGCATATATGTTTCATCAATAATAATAGACATTCAAAGTCTTTAAGCCATAAATAAAAGTTATTTTCAAAAATAACCCATTAACTTAAGTTAATGGAAAAAGTAACGCACAAATTTATTTCTCCTAAATTTATCCAAAAATACCTTTACTTCTTTATATATTTTCGAAAATCATTATCTTTTTGGTTTTTTTTAAAAAAATTTTAACATAATTTAACATTACCAAATTACATTTCTAATCTCAATTATTTACTAAAATACCATCTTCTTCAATGCTACCAACAACCATTACCAACCAAATCAAACCTCTAAATGCTTATGAATCTACCTATTTTCAAGGTTTAATTGCTTGTAAACAATCTTCAACCACATTATCTATCTTTCTCTCTTCATTTCTATCCATAAATCTCTCAAATTTTCATTGTAACATTTATTCAAAGGTGAATTTTAACATTATCTCTCTCAAACAATCTTCAATGGTGCATTTTAACATTCTAGGAATCTAAGTAAGATATATATAACCTCTAACTGAAATCTAGTAAATTATTGGATTTTTTCAAAAAAGTTGCAGAGAGGAGACTTCACATGAAGTCTCTGGTCCTTGGAGATTTCACGTGAAGTCTTAGTGTCAACCATGAGGTTAGTTTTGCATTTGACTATTTCTGAATCCGTACAGGAGACTTCTCCATGAAGTCTCCACATTCTTGTTTGAGGAAAAAAAATATGTGGAGACTTCACGTGAAGTCTCCTAAAAAATGAGTTAGTTTTGGAATTGACTAAAATTTAACTTTTACGGAGACTTCACCTGAAGTTCCCTCATATTATGAAGACTTTTGGGTGAAGTCTCCATATCTTAAATGGATTATTTTTTAAGTTGACCAACCATACGATTATTTGACCCAAAAAATCAGGAAATTTATGTGAAATAGGAGACTTCACGTGAAGTCTCCTAAAAACACTGGAGACTTCACATGAAGTCTCTATTTTTAATAATAAAATAGACCCCACGTATGCTTTCTATGCAACTAAAAATAATAATAAAAAATTAACAACTTTGGGAAACTTCACTTGGAGACTTCATTTGGAGATTTCACGTGGAGACTTCACTTAGAGACTTCATTTCTTAAAGTCAAACTTTGTCAATTACAAAAGTAACCTCTGTCATATAGAGGAAATTTCACTTGAAATCTTCTACATTTTGAGAAAATTACTATTCCGAAACGGAATTTAGGAAACTTCAAGTGAAGTTTCTGATTAAAAATACTATTTCTGGGTAATTGCTAATATGACCTTTTTAAAAAAAGACTTTACGTGAAATCTTCTTCAGGAAAGTCAACATTTAGTAAAATACAAAAATAACCTTAGGAGACTTCACGTGAAGTCTTCTTTTTAGCTCTGGAGACTTCAGGTGAAGTCTCCTCATATAATTTGGAGACTTCACGTGAAGTTTTATTTTTAGCTTCGGAGACTTCACGTGAAGTGTCCTATTTTCATATGTTATTTTCTGATAATTAACGATATTTTTTCATTTTTTTGGTATTATTTTTTGTTTTTATTATGTTATTCAGGGTGAAGATTCTATTTGGAAGAAAGAAGAAATATAGGTACCTAAATTGAAATTTTCCTTCAAATAAAAAACACAAATTGAGATAAGATATTTGCCACAAGAAGTTCATGAAGAAATAGCAATCTACATCTTTCCACAATCTGTTGGCTTAAATGACATCTTCTTAGAAACAGTGTCGTATCCAACAAGAAAGTTCCTTTGTGCTACATTCCCTAATATAGATAAGTCCTTACTCCCAAAAAAGGCAAAGCAAACCGTATCCTCTGACGATATAAAGGTATTGGAGGAGTCTAGCTTCAGATCTGCTCCTTCGAAATGCATAGTAATGTTTGGTAACCTCAGATCTGCGGTTGGACTGTAACATAAACTCAAATCGCCTTGTGGGTCTTGTTTTCTCTCAGCATTGATTAAGGATGCAACTGTAGCCTCTAGCTTAGAGTAATATTCAGAGTATAACACAGTCATAGTTGACCCTGAATCGATGATTATGTTACCCTTACCGATTACATCAGATGAGCTAGTGTAATTGAGTCGCTTGTTTCCCACGCTAATGGATTCTAGGTTAAGGAAATAGAAGGTCTCCAGAGTTTTCTGAATCAAAGGAGTTGAGACAACTCCCGTTCCCGACACAATAGCATTGGTTCCAAAGTTGATTTTGCTTGGTTTATTGATTCCATACGATGTTAAGCAGTATGAGAATTTACCTTCAATTGAGTCGCCGAGTTGTGTAATGAGAGAAGCTGATCCACGACCAAGTCCGATGACTCCAGAGTCTGTCACGTTATACGGTCTATTGTTGATGTAACCACAACCAATCATAACATTCTTAAGCTGCACAGGGCGGTTATCAGTTGAGCTTAACGTTAAGGTGTCCACAGCGACATTACCTTCCGAGTATGATTCATCACCATAAGTACTTACGTAAGTGCATTTGTATTCAGTGGAACAATTGACTGAAGCAGAGTTTATTAAGCTCAAACATCGAATTGAGGGACAAGAAACATCTTTGTAGGTGAATGATGATTTAGGGTCAAAGAGAGGACCAACTTGAGGGTAACAATCATTGCAGGGCTTACACTGCGTCCATATGAGATCACTGCCTGTGTCAAGGACCAACATGACAGGAAAAGGAGGTGTTCCGAGGGATATATTCATGAGATACTCACCACCACTGAAGGTGATATTAGATTGAGGTAAGCTAAGTGAAGAACTATTGCGAGATAAATGTTTGAAATGGGAAACACGATCAATGGATCTGTTGATAGCGTTTTTGAGACGTTGTGAAGGGGTTTCCGTGGGGTTGTAAAATGGCGATTTGGGAGAATCACGATGGATCAGATCCACAGTGAAACCAAGTTTTGTATTGGCGTTTGCGTTTGAGAGAAAAGGTGATAAAAGTAAACAAAGAGACAAGAGAACTGAAGAGAATAGAGAAGCCATTGTATTGTAGTGCAAAAGTGAATGGTGAGTTTTTGCTATGACAATGAGATGAGTTTGTTATATTTGTGGTGAGATATGATTTAAATTTTACATTTTAAGTAAGTTACTACCTACTTATCTCTTTCTCTTTTTAATATAAAATCAAAATTTATTTCTTATTTGTATATAGAAAAAATGTAAAAAACAAGAAACAATAAAAGAGAATGTTTCTCAATTTTGATGCAACATTTCTTTCTTTTCTTCATTTTTTTATCATTTATAGGAATACATACCATATATACACATATATAGTAGAGAAACAATAAGATATACACAAGATTTCAAAAAATTAAAAACTTGACAAAAGTTTTCAAAAAGTTTAGATTTAGTGTTTTCTAAAAAATACCCAATGTCTCCTTGTAATAGTCAGTGGCGGATCCAGAACCATTTTTAATCTGGAACACAAGTAATAGACATTCAGTTCTTCGATTTGATTATTTTGATTTTTGGTTTTTTCGGTTTTGAAAATTTGGTAACCAACATGTACCAACTAAGATTCAGTTCGACTCGGTTCTGCTTCCAAAAAAGTGGAACCAAATTAGTCCCAAAATAATATTGGTTTGGTTATGAATAGTTACATTTTCCCAAAAATAACTAAATACCCGAAGAAAACATAATTACTTGTGACCAAAAGTAATCAAACTATTTTTAACTAAATTATTTTGGTTTTTATTTGGTAACGTTTGGTTGTCGAAACCGAACCAAAAGTCAAAGTTGTTTAAATATTGAAATTCGAATAGTTCTTTACTAGAAACTAAAACCAAACCAAACCAAAAAATTTTGTTTGATTTTTTGGTTCCATTTATTATGTATGGTTATTGTGCCGCATAGTTTAAAAAATAAAAATAAAAAGAAAAAATTAGTTTAACGAAATTTAGTATGAGGCACATGCCCCACTTTAGTAACAGTATAACCAAAGTAATAATTGTTCGTGTTATTATTTATCTGTATATATATATATTTATACTTCTAATATATCTATTACATATGTCAAACAATTATATATATATATAAGTTGGACATTCTATTCATCGTGAAACATATATTGTTACGACGTAGAGTTTTTATTTACCTATGTACATAAATCTACGTACCCCTAACATATTTATTATATATGGTAAAAAATTATATAGTCTGATATTGTGCAGTTTATACAAGATAACATGATTGTCGTATTACAATTTGGCACACATTTGATATGTTGGATATTCATGCTATTTTTTCTTTGTACCGCGGAAAATATATTGTTACCGAGTAAATAATATTGTTATTTGCTTAACTTATATCTTACCAAGTTTTCAAATAATTACTTATGTAACTCGTTTAATACATCTATAGTATAATTTATATCTTATCGATCTATATAAAATAATATCGGTTTAACTTGTTTAATATCGGTATATTAAGAGTAAAATTGTAAAGTTGTCACAAAAAAAACTAATTTCTGAAATCTTGTGTCAAACGTTTAAAAAAAATTCAAAAACTTTTGTATAATCATTTATTTACCCTTATATAATATAGTCTCAGTGGCCGATCCGGGTTCAAACACTGTATAATACTCAAATTAGAGGGAGTGTTGATAACCATCACCAGACTAAACACAATCCATATATAGAAAAATCTAACATGTGGTCTAGCTAATTAAGGGAGCCAAATGGTCAGATTTACAATTAAATTGTCAAGAGATAAAACTAATAGAATACTTAATGATAAATTCCTAGGCTTGGAGTTGCATCTTTTGTAGAGTATCTTAAAGGAAGAAAAAAAAAAGACAATGTATTATATAATCTAAACTCTAACAACAACAATATAGTACTGAATGTTACATGTAAAGATATCTAAATCAGATTAATGCAAGTAAAATCCCAAATTTTGGGGTGTTATCCAAGTATAGATTGCTACAAAATACATTTGAAATAGATAACATAAACCAAAAAGGTTTGGCTAATGTGGATTGTCTAAAACGTATGTGGTCTTTGGTTCAAGTGAGTTAACTGGACTATCAGGCAAATCCATCTCGTCTTGTGTCCATGAACCAACATATTGTTGAACCACAAGGACTGATACAGTGGCTGCAAAGTCTGATGAGGCAAGTAAATCTCCGATGGCACCGAGCTCAGGGCACTCACTCCAATCAGTTAAACCTGCAGTGAGAGGAGAAGACATTCCTTCTCCTCTTCCAACAATGAAGAGATCATGAGAACTGTCCATTGATCTCACTGCTGCAACTGTTTCTTCCCCATTGCTCACCACTTTCTCTATATACACAATCGACTCGTAATTCGAATTTTCTGTCCTAAAGAGATTGATGTAGTCATCATCAAGCTGTCTTTGTCTTCTCCTATCCATCTTTGGTACATTTTGGTAACTCTCATTAGTCGCATGAGTGGAAGCTACTCCGGTTTCTTCTTCATCGTGAGTGAACCTCAACACTGTTAGAGTGATTCCTGGATGTTGAGCAATTCTCCAAGCATAGGCTAAGGCCTCTCTGTCGTCTGGACCACCAAAATATAGAACAGCAACTTGAAGAGAAACAGTGTTGGAGTTAAGTCTTGTAGCTCCATTGAGTCCTCTATCAACAAGTATTCCAACTGAGCAAGGAGAATTCTGAAGTAGGTTTTGGTTGACCAAACGGTAAGCTGGATTGGTGGCTTCCATTCCTCCATCCACTGTTTGTTGTTTGTGAAATGGTAGGATAATGAAGGAGACACGTTTGTCTTCTGCTAAACTACAAACATCTTCATGCATTGTTGAGTAAGGTGAAATTGCTGTTAAAGGTTGAACAGCAACAAATGCAGCATGTTGCTCATAGTTCTCAAAGGCATTGATGATGTGATCTGATTGAGCTTGAGTTCTATTAAGTGCTGGTTTTCCTGACTTACGAGTGTTGTGAACAATCAACATTGCAGATGCTCGACCAGTGAGCTCTACAAGGTGAAGAACATAGATACATATAGGAGATCTCTTTGTTGGATGTGAAGCTTCAAGAAGGTTGATTATAGTAGGAACATTACGTGGTGTGTGGACACAAACCAATACTCGTAGCTCACTGTCTGGTTTTGTTTGTTGGATTGTTCGTCTCTTGTAAGAAACAGACTTTTTCACTGGCTTGTAAAGAACTGTAACAATAGGAGTAATGACTCCAGTCATAACCAAAGCTACAAGAACCATTGTAGCAAAAGTCTCATCATCCAAAACCTTTTGGTCTTTTCCAACATTGAGCACAATCATTTCAACAAGACCTTTAGTGTTTAAGAGCAAGCCAAGAGTGATTCCTTCACGAACTGGCATTCCATGGAAAAACGCAACAATAACTGTACCAATGACTTTTCCGGCACAAGCAAGGAAGATAACAAGCATTAGAGTTAGCCAAGTGGCCGGGCCTTGAATGGCTGATATATTAGTCTTGAGACCACTTATGGCAAAGAAGAGAGGTAAGAGAAGACCAGAGACAAAATCTTCAAGTTTCTCTATAAGAGTGAGACCAAGAGGTCCATTGGGAATCACAAGACCAAACACAAAAGCTCCAAAGACTGAATGTGTCCCAATTGCATCAGTAATGAAACCTGAGATCATGACTCCTGTCAAGATGAGGCATATATAGACCTCACTAAAGTTCTCTCCTTCAGGGGTTTTACGTATGATCCAATAGATCGCTGGTCTTACAACAAAGACACAAATGGCGATGAAAGCTGCACTAGAGATCATGACCCACAAAGAAGCAAAAGAAGTCTTGTCACTCTCAGCCAATGCTATGGCTATAGCCAGAAGAACCCAAGCGAACATGTCATTAACCAAAGCTGCAGACATTGATATCCGACCAATCTCAGTATTAATAAGCTTAAGCTCAGCAAGAATCCTTGCAAGGACTGGAAAGGCTGTAACAGAGAGTGCAACACCAAGGAAGAGAATGTAGGTTCCTTGTCCCAAGTGATCTTCTGATCTATGCATAGAGAAAGAGAAAGCAGCACCAATGAGGAATGGTAAAACCATACCACCAATAGCTATGGTTACTGCTCTCCTTCCTGTCTTGCGAACCACCATAATGTCCATTTCTACACCCACCAAAAAAAGGAAGTAAAGTAAACCAACATTAGCCATTGTTTCAAGTACCATCACACTTCTTTGAGGGAATATTGTGTCTGCAAATTGGGGAAAACGTCCAAGCACTGATGGCCCTAGCAAAACACCACCCTGTAAATTAAAATCAAATGATAAACAGTTAGGAATCTTTCATCGAAAATAATTGGTTTTTGAGTCCTAAAACTTTTCCTACTCAAAGTTTTCTTTTTCTGTCCCCAACAGTTGGATTGACAAGAACCGACTGATAGCCCAAATTCTTTCAAGACCCCAAACAATACTACATGGGATAACACAACTTTTTAGAATTGAATTCCGAGTGGGAAAATTGCAAATGTAGACATTTAACTACTTCACAAAACAAAACCTTCCCCATGCAAAATTATTATAAAATATAATAGATAAGAGGGCGTAAACTCGCAGAGGTTCCAAGTTAATGTTTTCTAAAAACTTTAACTACCATTTTCTGGCCAAGTGGGCATTGAGGTTAGTGAATCCGGAATTAGTCAAATGTAACAAAAAAAACGAATTACTAGGGTTATAAAAACATAAAATGAAAAGGGTTATATAAGGTTACTCACAAGGATCTCAGAGATAACACGAGGTTGACGAAAAGGTTTGAGAACAAAGACAAAGAAACGAGTGACGACAACGACCAAAGTAAGCTGAAGAACAAAGAGTGGAAGAGAGAAATCAAGAGGATTATCTCCTTGCCAAACACCATTGGTCGTGATCATGCTTGGTGCGTAACATATTATCGAAGTGGCCGTACTATTTCCTTCATCACCAGTCTCCATTTTTTCTTAATCACAAACTTGAAATGATTGAAAAGTTTTGTTTTGTTTGTTTAATTTGCAGGAAAATGCAAACACAAAGGCATATGTGAGAAAGAAAATGGATTCTAAAGTTGGTGGTTTTCCGTATCATCCTCTTTGCTCAATGAGTCAAAACAACATATCATTCATCATCTCTATTTTTGGTCTTCTTTCTTTTATTAGAACAATCATAATCATTTTTCAAGTATTTAACTAACCGTTTTTTCTTAAAACTTATTGATATGAAATTACAAGGAATTTCATGAGATTGTCATACACTACTTCTAAATTGTCATATTACAAAATTGTCTATTTTGTTGACTAAACCTTTTTATTTCAATTGGATCGACAAAACTGGTGTAAAATTCTTTTTTAAAATTTGAATAATCGTGTTGACTAAAATTCACATGTTTTATTTTGATTTGTAAGTGTTTTAAATGAGGTGTGATCATTAAAGAACTTATAAAAAGTGAACCACCTATTAATTTACATTTTATCAAAAAAAATAAGAGTACTCTTTTTTTTTTATATGGGCCACAAAGGCCAGCCAAATTCCTATATAAATCTTGTATTACCACCAGCCACTGGACTAAAGGTCACTCGCAAAAATAAGAGTACTCTATGTAGTTTTATACTTATTAATCATATTACAAAAATGTTTTTATTGTTTTCATCTTATTTCATGTTACATTATTGAAAGAATTGGGCTTGAGTTTTTAATGGGCTATCTTCCTTGTTCGAAGCCCATCACAAACACTGATCGTCTAAACATATATTGTGTTTCACCAATCAATCACCTTCGTAGCTAATTTTGTTAATTTTGTTGCTTAGCCACAAACAGCTACTTGCTCTATTCATTGTCATATCAGCCATAGAAAATATTACAGCTATGGCCTATGTGTGTAGTTAAACAATCAACAGAAGCCAACTAACCACGTATCAAAAGTTATTTTTGTCTTTTGTAGCTACGTTGACTCTTCAATGATGATTCATATCTAATTATTTAAAACTCTAAACAAAGCCACACTAGACTATAACAACAGATCTAGTTAGACAAAGAAAGCGATATTCTTATCATCTTATCATTAGATTATTGTAAGATAAAACAAAACATGATGAAAGTTGACTAAAAGGTCTAGGTTTGGTACAAAATTATGACCATGTAATTGATAGAAACCATGTATTGTATGTCGGTAATACTTTCTACTTATGAGAGTGTAATAAAAGGAACAAAACAACAGGATATTTATTGATTTTGTTAAGACATATGTCACATAAGTAGATTGCAGAAATGAAAGCACAAAGGAACACGTGACTCTTCATTTCTTGGGAAAGCTACAGAGAGAAGTGAGAAGAACCATTGCATGTGAACCTCTTCTCTCTCTATATATAAATTTATGATAAAAGAAAACAATGACCCGTGAACCAACTTAGATTTCAACTCATTTCACTTAATTCCAATGCAACCTACAGAAATTGAGCTGTCTCCTTAACAATACGACCAATACAATACTCATCAATGTTTATAATAATAATAGAATTAGAAATGAAATAAAGCTTCACAAGACGTTTATAATCTGTCTTGTTCTATATATTTGTCCTTATTCTCGAATATTGGACAAGAGAGAGAGAAAACAAAAGCTTCATCAATGGAGAAGCAAGGATGTGAGATTGAAGCTTTAGATATTGATTACAACATCTTTGATGTCAATCCTTTCGGAATCTTTAAACGGAAACCACAGTCGGAGGTTAAGACAGAAGAGGAGACGTGTAAGCTTGAGAATGAAACCTGCAACAAAGTCAAGCATGTGCTAAAAGGAGTGAGTTGCAGAGCCAAACCATGGGAGATTCTGGCTATTGTTGGTCCTAGTGGTGCAGGGAAATCTTCTTTGCTTGAAATTCTAGCTGCTAGACTCATACCTCAAACCGGGTCGGTTTTTGTCAACCAGAGACCGGTAGATAGAACCAATTTTAAGAAAATCTCTGGGTATGTCACTCAGAAAGACACTCTATTTCCTTTGCTTACGGTGGAAGAAACTCTTCTCTTCAGTGCCAAGCTGCGTTTAAAGCTACCTGCTGAGGAATTGAGAACTCGGGTTAAGTCGTTAGTCCATGAGCTGGGGCTAGACGCTGTTTCCACGGCTCGTGTTGGCGATGATAGTGTCAGAGGGATATCAGGTGGAGAGAGACGTCGTGTCTCCATAGGAGTTGAAGTTATTCACGATCCTAAAGTTCTGATCCTTGATGAGCCAACCTCTGGTCTTGATAGTACTTCAGCCCTGCAGATCATAGATATGCTAAAGCTCATGGCAGAAACAAGAGGCCGGACCATAATTCTGAGTATCCACCAACCGGGCTTTCGAATAGTTAAACTGTTCAATTCTGTTCTTTTGTTGGCCAATGGGTCGACTTTGAAGCAGGGCTCGGTGGATCAGCTTGGTATGTATTTAAGGTCAAATGGTTTGCACCCTCCTCTCCATGTAAACATTGTCGAGTTTGCCATTGAATCGATCGAAGCCATCACAAAACAGCAAAGGCTACAGGAAAGCAGAAAAGCAGCTCATGTCCTAACATCACAAACAACAACGGTACAAGAGAAGAGATCAGAAGATAATCAAGGGGAAAGCAGAAGTGGCAAATTCACACTACAACAACTGTTTCAACAAACAAGGGTTGCTGATGTAGGAACGATGAACATAGGGACGGATTTGACCACAGATTTTGCAAATTCAAGACTAAAAGAAACTATGATACTCACTCATAGGTTTTCCAAGAACATTTTCAGAACTAAGGAGCTATTTGCGTGCAGAACAGTTCAGATGTTAGTTTCAGGAATTGTTCTAGGTCTGATTTTTCATAATCTTAAAGACGATTTAAAAGGGGCACGAGAAAGAGTCGGCCTCTTTGCATTCATATTGACCTTCCTGCTAACTTCAACAATAGAAGCACTCCCTATTTTTCTGCAAGAAAGAGAGATTCTGATGAAGGAAACCTCTAGTGGAAGCTACAGAGTGTCCTCATATACTATTGCTAATGGACTTGTTTACTTGCCATTTCTGCTCATCCTAGCTATTCTATTCTCAATCCCAGTATACTGGCTGGTGGGACTGAACCCTAGTTTCATGGCATTTCTGCACTTTCTGCTCCTCATTTGGTTGATCCTCTACACAGCAAATTCAGTGGTTGTGTGCTTTAGTGCACTGGTTCCTAATTTCATTGTTGGGAACTCAGTGATTTCCGGTGTGATGGGTTCCTTCTTTCTGTTCTCTGGCTACTTCATATCAAAGCATGAGATCCCTAGTTACTGGATTTTCATGCACTACATCTCTTTGTTTAAGTACCCATTTGAAGGATTTCTGATAAACGAGTTCTCCAAGTCAAGCAAGTGTTTAGAGTATGGATTTGGAAAATGCTTGGTGACTGAGGAGGATCTTCTAAAAGAAGAAAGGTATGGAGAGGAAAACAGATGGAGAAATGTTGTGATCATGCTATGCTTTGTCATGCTCTACAGGTTCATTTCCTATGTGATTCTAAGGTGTAGATGTTCCCAAAGAAGTTTCAAAACTACTCCTGTTTGCTAGATGTTTTAACAATGATGTCATTTTTACAAATCTTCAGTTTAGAGATTTGTTTACATGCTTAATTATTTCCTTCGTACAGCAGACAAAAATGTAAGAAAGTGTTGTTTATGCAAAAGGAATTTTTATTCAAGAATAAAAAAACTAGATTTCAATAACCAAAATCCCATATAGGATCGGTACTTACATGGCAACGTGCGAAAGACGAAGAGATGAATAATCCATTTTCTCAGAGGAGAATGATCCCGTTTCAGCATGATCTTGTTCGTGTCTCATCTCTGCAGTTAGCATAGCGAGAAGCGAGTGTATCTGCTTCCGTCGCGGATGTCTCTTATCTTTAACCATGAAAACATGAGAGTGTCCTCGTATATCTATCCAACTGCAGCCTGGCTGCTTTGTGACTCCCTCTTTCCTCATTAACTTTCGAACTTCCATCACATCCTTCCATTGTCCGAGATCAGCATACATGTTAGATAGAAGAACATATGGTCCTGAATTTAAAGCCTCGACTTCTAGAAGCTTCTCTGCAACGTATTTACCTAACGTGATGTTCCTATGTACTTTACAAGCAGCAAGCAAAGAGCCCCATATAACAGAATCTGGTTGCATAGGCATCTCCTCAATCATGTTCTTTGCTTCTTCGAGAAATCCAGCTCGACCAAGCAAATCGACCATGCACGTATAGTGGTCCCTAAGCGGAGTCATACCATAATCACTGGTCATGGAAGAAAAGTAATGCCGACCTTCTGCAACAAAACCAGCATGTCCGCATGCAGAGAGCACACCAATCATGGTAATATGATCTGGTTTTTCTCCGAAATCAAGCATTTCTCTGAACAACTCAAGAGCCTCAGTTCCATAGCCATTTTGTGCAAATCCAATGATCATCGCATTCCAGGAAACACAATCTCTTTCCATCATCTTTCTAAATACAAGATAACCATCTTCTACACAGCCACATTTTACATACATATCAATCAAGGAATTGCCAACAAATATATCAGCTTCTTCACCAGATTGGAACTTAAACCCATGCTTCAAGACGTGCACGTGAGCCTGCATGCCAAGATGTAACTCTGCAAGATCTGCACATGCTTTGAGAACATTTGCAAATGTATAGTGAGTTGGGCATACTGATTCTTTCTTTAAGAGGCAAAATAGATTAAGTGCTTCTTCGTTTTCCCCGTTTTGCGTATAGCCAGCAATAAGCGCATTCCATGAAACAATATTCCTATCCGTCATTTTGGTGAACATGAGTCTAGCTGCTTTAGTGCTCGCAGCCATTGCGTACCCGCTTATCATGGAGGTTTCTGCGATTACAGTTCTGATTGGCATGCTATTAAAGATGAGCCTAGCTTCGTTTATTTTGCTGCACTTTGCATACATATCCACAAAAGCATTGCTTAGAATTATGTCATTCCTTAACTTATCGTTTTTAACAACACGTCCATGAACTTCCTTACCAACTTTAATCGCCGACAAGCTTGCACACGCACTAATCACACTTGCCAATGTAACCTCATCTGGCTCAACCCTAGAATCTAACATCACATGAAAAACCTTAAGAGCTTCCACCGCAGGACCATTTTGTTCGTAACATGTAATCAAACTATTCCAAGAGACAACATTTCTGTCACCCATTCCATCAAAAACTTGCAGAGCATCATTGACATTTCCGCATTTGGAATACATGTCAACAAGAGCAGAACCTATATAAACATCTAACAAATCAGGAGATTTTGCAATCAAAGAATGTATTTGTACACCTCTATTCATATCATTTAGACCAGAACAGGCGCTTAGACCACTGGCAAAAGAATATTCATTGAGCAAAAAGCCTTCTCTATGCATCATAGAAAAATAATACAAAGCCTCTTCACACCTATCATGCTGTGCAAATCCCGAAACCATGGAATTCCAAGTACATTGATCTCGCTCAGGCATTGACCGGAACAAACTATCAGCTTCATCCAAAAATCCTAACTTGGCCAAAGCCGTCACAAAAGAGTTCCAAGTGTAAATATTTCGTTCAGGCATTTTGTCGAACACTTGTCGACCATCCTTGAGTGACCCACATTTAGCATACGCATCGATGAGACGATTCTGTATAAAAACCTCACTCGAAAACCCGAATTTTATAATAGAAGAATGGATACAACGGACATCAATTGCTGACAATCTGGATCGAATGCATGAATCGAGAAGCTTTGCGAGTGGTGAAGAATCCGAGAAAGAGATGTCAGCAGCGAGTTTGAGAATTGATTGTCTTGCCATTCCATTATTATTATCAGAAAAACCTTCTAGACAGGTTTTCGGAATACTGAACGTGAACGTCGATTTCTCGCAAGATCAAGATGACGCATATTGCAACTCTAGTAGAATTCTCAAACAAAGGCCTTTTTTGGTTACAAAGAAAAGGCTGTTTTATTTTTGGGAAATTGTCATATTAAACATGCAATTTTTTGTTACAAAAACCAGTTAAACTATGAATTTCGGATGTGGTTAATTAAATTTTTAATTTAATGTTGATTTTTTTAAAAAAAATATCAAATTTTGGATTGATTTGATTAATTGAACCTTCTAAATTCGAAAGTTAAATTATTTTTGAAAGTTTGATTCGGTTCTTATATTTCTTTCAAAAAAACCATAATTTTGATATTTTTTTTCAATAATGAGTTCAAATTCGTCGATTTTAAATGTTGTCTTTAATATTTTAAGTCCAATAGAAACAGGTACTATAGAAACTTAGTTACGAGTTCATTGCTTACACTATATAAGAACTTGTTAATAGATATATTATAAAAAAAAAGGGTGCAAAAGCCCATAAAAATGTTAAGTGGGTCGTGTTGTTTATATACATATGATGATCAACAATGTAAACTCAAATGTAAATTTTCCAATTTTTATGTAAATGTTCCTTAATAGTAAAATGTAAAATATCATCATAAGTTTGGAAATTGTGTGTTCATAATATATGTATATAAGTATATTCTGCAGCGAGAAGAAGAAGAAAGAAGAAGAAGAAAATAAATTTGGTTTGTGTGGTGAAAAAATAAAAATGTTGTCGAGAAACTTCCCGCTAGTTATTATCGCAATCGTGGTCGGTTCAGTCTTGGGCATCATCCTCATGGTCCTCAAGATGGTGTCGAAAATTTGGAAACAGACTGAGTCCAGTTTCTAATATGTAACTACATATATACTTCGATGTGTCGTTCTATTTTGTTTCAATTCTTTTATGAATACTTAGAAGAAATTGTTAGTCCCTTCGGGGACATCCGATAAAATTGGAACGATACATAGAAGAAATTGTTAAAGGAAAAAAAGAGGTTGAGAGGGAATCAGAAATCGATCTTTATTGCTTTGGACATTTTGGTAAACAGTAAATTGGACTAGGCAATTCTTGTATTGTGACAATGTAATTATCTTCGTATCAAAATAGATTAAATTTTAGTAAGAGTAATAACTAGTATATGCTAACATTAAACGTTATGTTGACACGTAAATTAATACTTCTCTTTAAAGTTTAAATATGTAAGATGGATATGCTCAACCAAACCAAACCGAAGTAGAGATGAATGAAAAGGAAAAAAGAACGAGTCCCATGGAGTTCCAAATTTGGTAAAAAGATCCAAAAATAGAAGAGTTGCCTAGTTTCAAGCACTAAACTTACCCATAAAATCAGATAGATCACAAGTCATTACATCTCACAAAAACACAAAGAAATGACTGAGGAAAGCCCAGAAGAGGATCATGGTTCTCCTGGAGTAACAGAAACAAACCCAGGAAGCCCTTCTTCAAAGACCACCAACAACACCAACAACAACAAAGAACAAGACCGGTTTCTTCCAATAGCTAATGTCGGAAGGATCATGAAAAAAGTTCTTCCAGGGAATGGTAAGATCTCCAAAGACGCCAAAGAGACAGTACAAGAATGTGTCTCAGAGTTTATAAGCTTTGTTACTGGTGAAGCTTCTGATAAGTGTCAAAGAGAGAAGAGAAAAACCATCAATGGAGATGATATCATTTGGGCTATAACAACTCTCGGTTTCGAAGACTATGTAGCTCCATTGAAGGTCTATCTTTGCAAATACAGAGACACAGAAGGTGAGAAAGTTAACAGCCCAAAGCAACAACAACAAAGACAACAACAACAACAGCAACAACAGATTCAACAACAGAATCATCAAACTTACCAGTTTTCAGATCAAGATCACAACAACAATATGTCATCATGTACTAGTTACATATCTCATCATCATCCTTCTCCATTCATACCCACTGATCATCAGCCATTTCCCAATATTGCTTTCTCTCCTAAATCGTTGCAGAAACAGTTCCCTCAACAACATGATAACATTGATTCCATTACTCACTGGTAATGCAATCTTTTGTTTTGTTTTTCAAACAAGTATTATATGCTTTCTTTTGTTTTGCGAGTACACACCTTGATGCTTATATATATATTGTTGCTATATGTCTAGAACACATTAGATACGTATATCTTGATATTTTCAATATAACCATGTTACAATTTTGGGAATCCAACATTCAGAATCTTAATTCCACTAAGAAACTGATATTGTTCCAAGTGAATGTTTGAATTTCATGAATTCTGAAATTCTTCACTATCCCTTATTGGTTTTTGGTAATTACCTCTTGATAATAAAACAGAATATGGGTTCTGATTGGTACTTGCATAGTTAGTTAATGGCGATTTCTACTGCAAATGGTTGCTCACAAACTTGAAGTTACAAAAGAAAATTGTGTTTGGAAATGGATGCGGTAGTCATAAACTTTGCTGCGATGAATTTGATTTGATATGAAGCAACACATTTATAATTTCGTTTTTTACATAAAAGCAAGAGAACGCAGCAGCTAAGAATCTGATTGGACATGAAGCAACATAATTTATATATTTTTACACATAAATAAGAGAAATCAAACTTATTCATCTTTGGGAACCAAACTTAGTCTTGCCTGTATACCAAAGTCGGGTACTCTGGACTCCACATGTTGTTTTCCACGTACTCCATTAGCTCCTCCTGTGAACCACGTCAACGAAAACCAACATTTCGGCTTTAGTTATTGGTACAGTCATTTTTATCTTTTGTCTATATGTTCTTACATAACATAATCAAACTTAATCTACTTGAGACCTAGGGAAAGTGGATAACCAGACCAACCCACAACTCTACAAACATGATCCTTGACCAGCTCCATATCGGTGTGGGTTGGGTGAAATTAGCAGGTTCTCAACCCTAATTGACATCCATTTTTATATTAAAGCAAGTCATGAGCAGGATTACCTCACTAAACTTTTCGATCTCTCGAGCATCCACTTCCCTATATCCACCAACCAATTCCTCCTCAATAGCTTCCTTAATCACTGCAGCTGCTATTCTTTTTGTTATGTCTCGAATCCTGCAATTTCAATTTTCACACGCCAAATATATAAGATCTCTATGAAACCCTTTTGCATACGTAACACTCGGAATGTTCTTTCATTGTGTTACCTTGATATTGGAGGATATATAATCCCCTTTAGCACTTCATCTTCGCTCATGTATGCTGCTAGGCTGCAATTGTTTAGCAGAACAATGTCATGATCTCAGCTCCATAAAACATGGAACTTGATTGATTTCATGGTTTCCTTATATAAGCGCTTTACCAGAACTAGTATATGAAACCTTAAACAACAGCCTACTTTATGGGAATACCATTTGAAGAGAACATGTCGAACTACCGTGGTTGATGTCTCATGAGTGATGTTATAGTCCATGGCATCGGCCAAATATGTGACCCGAAATATGCACATGTTCTCTAGAATTATATGATTTTGGTCTGTAGTTATATATCAGGTCACCCACTTTACCTTTAAGTAAGGAAACATAAATGCAGTAAGTAGAGAAAATGTGCTTACCACTCAGATGCGGCCTGAAGCATCCCGTCTGTGACTATGGGAGTACCAGATAAAAGAGTGCCAAGTCCGATACTACAATATATATAAGAGAAGAAATCAATTTTCCGTGACCATCATTGCATACAATCCAGAATGTATGCAATTCTTTCTGACAAAAACTGAGCGGAACTAACCCTGGAAATAGGTACATGTTGTTTCCCTGGTTGCAGTGTCCTACGTTACCATTCCCTGCCACAGGAAAATGTACTAATATAAACACATGCCTCAAAGAAATCATAAATCTAGTGAAGTCAATTTAAAACATAACTGAATATATTGGTGCTGTTAGTGGTCCTCATACGTACCAAATTCCACATTCTTAAATGGGCTTCCACTTGCAAAAATCATATTCTCGCCTAGTATAGAAAATGCATCTTGAGGCGTGCATTCAGCTGTAGATTTAAGCAAAAGAAACTACGTCATCAATTCTGAATTTTAAAAAAATCACAAATAACCGTAAGTGCAAAGGACAATACCATTCTTAGTGGGGTTTGACATTGCGAAAATAGCTGGTCTTGTGGAGGTAGAACCTTTCATGGCTTCTAACACCTTAAACACAATTTCACAACAATGATTTCCAACATATATCAACAAAGACAAAATATCAATTTTTGAAAGCAGCACCAAAGACTCTTCAAGAATTATGAACTATGCTATATTCTATTTTCTCGTTCATCTAATTAGCAAAAACCATGGAGATCAGATAATACAGACAGTGGTCACTGAAAGGATGCGAGATTCCATTTGCTCACACATCTAACTAGCTCAATCACTGATTCTGTTACATAGAAGTAGATTATACTTTTTCCGGTACTTTTTAGGCTTTTGCAACTATTCCTACCTCTTTTGAGAATAGTCCTCCAACTGCCGATAATCCAAGAAGCACATCAGGTTTAACTTCCCGAACCTAGCCACAGGTAAACCAAAACACTGTTAATTTCTGTCGAACACCACACTCATTGCCAAATTATATTGAGTATACTTGGATGAAGATATGGGTAAAAGAATCACATACCACTTCCACAAGAGATGCTCCTTCTTTTAATCCCTGACGCTCCATTTCTTTCACCTTCCTAGCAAAAGGCTGTGCCTCTGGATCAATATTTTCTCGGCCTTCAGTAATAAGACCCTGATTTAAGTGCAAACAAAAAGAGTTAACAAACTTCAGCTCCTTAAGCTATTGCACCAACAGGCCAACGGAAAAAGAGAGAAAAGAAAGTAGGGATGATGATGGAGCAAATTCCCAAGTAGAAAAGGAAAGAAGAAAACCATTTAACTGGGTGGAAAACATCTTATGAGCTCCCTAAGCTGAAAGACACTTACAATACTACAGAATAACATACCTGAGCATCAACCACCCAAAATTGACTTTGTGCACTATGAAATGCAGTTTCGGTATTTCCCAACATCCGTGCCATTGTTTTCCTTGCAGCATTTAAAACACCAATTCCCGCACTGAATAAATCAGATATTTATACAAGGCAGATCAGTATTCAAGTATATCCAATCATACCTAATTCGTGAAACTTTTCAAACAAATGAAACAATTAAAATCACATGAACTTCGGCTACTGTAGTGATGCAGCAGGAACAATACGAAAAACAAGTAAATCTTTGACCAATACATAAATAAACTATAATGCCAACACCACTCTGTTACCAATTAAAATCTCTGGTAGATCTGAAACAGAATAGACAAGAATGATAATAAGAGAGAATGGTTTACCTTCCAGCACCAGCAACAACGATCTTCATCTTTGGAAAATCAATCATTGGCCTCCCTTGTGCTCTAACTGCTCCAAGAAGACCAGCGATCGCAACCCCTGCTGTTCCCTAAGCAAGACCATGAAGACCAATTATCATATATGAAAACAAAGATTTTATGATCAAGATTTAGATTTTTAGTTTCCTTTTATTTACTTCATAACACATCTGGTAATACAGAAAAAATTTAGAATAACTATTGAACAACAAGATGCTAGTTCGATCACATAACAGATCATAATTTCAAACATGGCCAGGCAAACATAATTACATAAGTAATACATTGACCTAACATAATTATTACATTGGCCTAACAGAATTACTACATTAGCCATTCATATTTACAGGAATCATTAGGTGGAAGGCTCATTACCTGGACATCATCATTAAACATCCGATAGGTGTTTCTGTACCTCTGCAATAATTTGAAAGCCCACTTGCTTTGGAAATCTTCAAACTGTGGGCACAAAAACGTTAAAATTTCATAATAAGAAACATTTGATATACCACAGGTTCATAAAGCATTACTTACCTGAACAATAACATTTGGCCACCGAGTATACACTGCCTCCATAAACTCATCAATTACATCTATATACTCCTCATTCTCTAAACGATGTTGCTGTAGACCCAAGTCTGTCAACCAAAAACAAACACAGCAAGAATGATTACATGACAGATAATAAGCCATTCTCCTACATGTAACAATTCGAAATCCCTAAACCATCAAAGACAAAAAAACATGTCGTACAACCAAATTATTTTGGCCCAGCGGAAAAGTGTCAGAATAATATAGCAGCCTTCCTACACAATTCTATAAATGTTTTGACATTCTGATATATGTAGCATATATGTACTCTTACATTATTTCTACTTTCTTATGTAAGAACATAGATAATATGCTTAACCATACCAAAATCGGAAACATCAGCAAACTCTTATAGTTTATGTATTTGGAAACAAGAAAACCATCAATGTGTTATAGTACTTCTAATAATCGACTTTAAAGAAGTAAGAGAAACAAGAAACCATCAATGTGTTATAGTACTTCTAATAATTGACTTTAAAGACGAAAGAGGTGCAAACGAATCTTACATAGGGGGTTATTGAGTAGTTTTTCATTGTTTGTTCCAACATCAATCATGACAGGAAGTACCTAAACCAGCACATGTTTAGAAATATTGTATCACATCATCATTGAGGAAAAAAGTGTAGGGAGGAATACTATGAAAAATAGAAGATGCTGCAAGTACCCGTTGAGGATTTATTCCAGCTGCAGCAACGTATAAATCAAGCTTTCCTACAGAAATTCCAATTCCATGAATACCTAAATCTCCAAGACCCAAAATCCGGCTTCCATCGGTAACAACAATCATATCAACCTAAATGTAGAGTAAAAACGTTACACCAGAAGTCTAATAGTCACTAAAAGTACATCCGTTTCTCGTTATAGAAAATCCAACACATAGGGTAAGCGAAATTAGTGAGTCAATCACAGTAGAGATAAGTGTCAGATATATGAATGACCTGTTCAGCTGGCCAGTTGTAAACCATGGACATCATTTCACCACGATCTTGAGCACTAAAATACATTCCCCTTGGCCTCCTAAACAACCCACTGTAGTTCTGGCAAACAAGACCAACCGTGGGTGTGTAGACTATCGGCGCATATTCCTCAATATTGTTAATCAAAACCTAAAACAATGTAAAGTTAAGGTAATTAGCCTATTTTGAGAACAAAATAAGCTGTGTGAGCAAATCTTCACGGATTTTAACAGGAAAGAGTGCAAGTTCTCCACTTTCGTTTCAAACTTACAAATTGATGATGAAAGAAAGCAAAGAAAAAAGGGAATCTTAGTTGACCTTATAGTACATGGTCTCATTTCGGTCATGCAAACGATTAAGAATTCGCCACTTAGCCAGAGCATTGGGATCAGAGGGTCCATCTCTTGCTTGCTCTTCTAGCCTCTTCAGATCAGTCACTGTTTGTTTAAATTACTCATGTCTATGGGTAAGAGAAGAACTAACAAAACACTTATATGTACATAAACGAAGTTTGAAGAAACTTCAGAAACTTACTAAAACGCTGAATTTGCTGATCAGAATCCATAACATTAGGTGGAAGAAGTCCTCTAAGATCAAGACGGTTTCTCTCCGTCATAGTAAACGCAGTACCCTATCATCAAATGTGAAACAGAGACTTTCAAATCAGATCCAGGTTCGTTTTCACACTCATAAACCCAACTCGGAAAACTTAAGAAAGAAAGTATTCAACTACCTTATTGAACCAAGGATCATGGAGGATATCGAGACCTTGTTTATGAACAATTGTGGGACGGTGACCTTCCGAAGTAGTGAAAGATCTGGTGGACTGATAAAGCATTCTCCGATGGAGAATTCGGCTGATAGTTGACGTAAACCGGAGCTTATTCGATATACCCATCGTTATCGGAATCTTCTGAGAAAATCGTAACGATCTGGCCGGAGAAGGAATTTACAGAGAGTGTTGTGTGATGAATGATTATTGGAGGAGTCTCATTTTCTGTCTTTTTATATTCGAAGATTCTTATTTTCCTTTTTTGTTTTCTTTTCTCTTCACCCAATTAGTCAAACATATTTTTTCTTCTTTTATTTTTGTGTCAGTCAAACAAATAAATAAATTTGGACTCTATTAAGAAATTGTTAAAATTGAAATCATCACAATGCCCTACTTCATGCTGTGGCCGATTAGCTTTAATCGTGGTACTAAGTTATTTTGCTGTAGATTTTTGTCAATAAGAACTGTATTTAGTTCAATTTCGTGTTTTGTTTTGAGGAGCATCTTATCTGGATTTTAAAGAAATTAAATTAAAAGCTTAGACAGCTTTATTCTTATTCTTTTCACATATAAAAACCATGTAATTTAAGGGTTTGATTGGTGACAATTATATAGTCGTTTGCAAAATATATTTTTATTTTGCTACCAGTACTTCGTTTGAAACGAGCTTTTGCAAATAACATTTTCAGAAAATGTTGTTTGAATTTATTTTTGGTCGTTTGGACTTAATTTTTATCGTTTGCAAACAGAGCTATTTACGTTCGTTTGGAAAACAATCATCATTTATATATACAAACGATCATTTATTTTTGTATTTATGTATAATTATGATTTAAGAAAAAATATATGATTCATATTGTGGTTCAAGAAGAATAATTATTTGTTTATATTTAGAAAAATAGTCATTTGTTAATATACTAATATTATTAAAAAAATTATAGTCGTAATATATATATATATATATTTTTTTTCATATCAAATTTTTTTAATTGTATACTATTCCATAATTTTTATAATGATTATTTAAATCAAGTTTTACATAATAATTTTTTTATCTCATTACACTATCTAATCGTTGTAGTGTTACCAATCAACATTAATTTTTAAAAGACATTCGTTTGAAAATCTCTTTTGCCAACCGTTATATTCAAACAGTCGTTTTCAAACAACCTTCGTTTCAAATGTTTTTTTTCCAAACAATTGTTTCAAACGGTGTTACCAATCAAATCCCAACACAGGGTGATACATTGATGCACATTCAAGCCGTCTCCTTTTTTTGTCACACATCAGAGTTTTATTAGAAAGAGAAAGAACTTTGAATGGCTCAACCTTTTAACAACAAACAAGGGGAGATTATCTCCTCAACTTATAATAGAAAACAAAAAACAAGTGCCAGTATTACAATGGATAATAGATATCGATAACATTGTAATTTTTCATCATCTTGACCTCATTTGGGAATTGAGTAGATTTGAAAAGATGAAGTTCATGTGCTTCATTTCCTTTTTCTCTAATGGTTATGGAGAAGCATCAACTAATCATACCTCGAACAAATCTAATTTTTTGTTCTTGTGGAGGAAAACTTAAGCAGCCCATTAATCGATTCATCAAATTTTTTAGGAAATAAGTGATGAAGGATGCGATTCGATTAAGACAAGGGTTTGCAAGTGGCCTTTAGTCCAGTGGCAGGGGTAAGTCCACTAAATGGCAGGCGCACATGCACATCCCGAGATCGAGTCCTGCCGCCTGCATTATGCAGGAACTTGGCTACTGGGCCGGCCAGTTGTGGTCCAATATTGTTGACAAAAAAAAAGATTAAGACAAGGGTTTAATGGCAACATATTTTATTACCAAAATGAAAAGACCTAAAATATGATTCGATTATTCTTGAACTAAAATATGAAAGAAAAGACCTTGCGATGAACTCTCATCAAAAATTGATGGAGGAGAGAAATCAAGCAGCTTCAAGGAGCTCTTGAGAGAAAATCTTCATCCAAAGGGGAGAGAATCCAAGTAGCAGAGAAATTCTAGATCCGGTGGTCACAAGGTGAAGAAGACGAAATATCAGATGTAAAGCGCGTTAAGTCAAAAGTAACAATGAAAAGACGTATGACAGAGAGCTGCAGTCGGTGGTCTCCCTTTTTCGGTGACGGTAAGAACCACCGATCGCCGGAAAAGAGAGATCGGAGATGATGGTAGTGTTTTGTGCAAGAGAGAGAAAGGAGAGAGAAGAGACTTGAGATAACCTTCTTTTGATTTAAGCCGTCTCTAAGAAGCAACAACCTAGACATATGCTTAGAACCAAAAAAAAACTATTGTAAGATATGAAAAAAAAAAAATAGAATAAAGGTTCAAATTTCAGAAAAAAGGCTTTCAAAATTTTAATTTTTCTAATTACTAAATTTTGGGCTTATTTAGATATACCTTACTAAAATAGATTTGTTTTGGTCCTTTAAAATTTTTACATAGTATAAATAAATAACTTTTACGTATTTTGCCTAAATAATTAAAATATAAGACCAGACATTGTGTAAACTCTAACTCTTTGTCTGAACTTGGAGTTAAAATGCTAGTCATATCGTGAAAAAAAAAATTATGTCAAACAGAAACAAATAAGGTAAAACAAGAAAAGATTATATCCAATATCTATAAACAAGTAACATTAGAAAACAACTATACAAATGACATTAAACTAGTAAAAAAATGTATTTCAAATTTTATAAAACAAGCCATAGTATTTTCTTTATAAATCCTTTTACATCAAAAGTTGAACTCTTATCTACACTATTAAAAATGGAAATAAAGGTCATNAAATTAAAAAAAAAAAAAAAAAAAAAAACTAGAAACGACTAAATGATAAAACTTAAAATCCAACCCAAAAAATGATAAAACTTAAAAAATTAGAAACAATTATGTCCAAATTTCATAAAACTGAAAAAAATCTAGAATAAATTAAAAACTTCAAAGTTTTCGTCAAATTCTTTAATGTTTTTCTCTAAATTTCGATTATAAAATCAAATTAAAAATTCAAACATACCTAATATAATAATTTGGTAACGAAAACAAATGACAGAATTACAAAAAAAAACAAATTATAAACTTACTATATTTGGTATCTTATATATTAAAGCGGAAGACAATTTTATTTTGATCGTATTATAAACTTTATGATAAAATTAATATATGGTTTGTAACAATCCTTAAAAATATGACTAAGATAGATTTTGTTACAAAATTATATACAAAAATTTAAAACTAATAAATATTTATTTAAAAAATAAAATAAATAAAGATAAATATATCGTTACAAATTCGGTTCTTGATTTGGTTCAGGTTCGGATTTAGACTCGGTTTTTTGGATACATAGATTTAAGACCTATTTATGGTATTTTTGAGTTCGGTTCCTCTAATTCGATATTTTGATTTTTTTTAAGACTTACTCAAATATATATTTTTTTTTGATATGCTTCAGTTCGGTACAGATCGAGTTTGGGTTTAGAAATATTTTTATATAAAATTATAAAACTAAAAACAATAATAGTTGCAAGTGGCCTTTAGCCTAGTGGTAATTAGTAAATCCTTTATAGGCAGGCACACTTGCATGTCTCGGGATCGAGTCCCACCTCATGTATTATGCAAGAACTTGGCTACTAGGTCGGCCAGTTGTGGCACAGTGTTGACAAAAAACAATAATAATTAAACACACTTTTAGAAAGCTAAAATTTGGTTCTTGATTTGGTTTTGATTCTCGTTCGGACTTAGTTTTATGGATATATAGATTTAGGACTCATTTAAGTATTTTGTCGGATGGTTCCTCTAATACAGATCAATTCTGGTTCAGGTTATAGTCATTGAATCTACTTCACAAAAACAATATTCCAAAATATCAGCACGGGTCTAACAACCTAAATGAATAAAATTTGAAAAATAATCAAATCCCGCGTTATAACGCGGATATAATCTTAATCTTATATGTTAAAGTGGGAGACACTTTCATTTTAACCGTGCTATAAACTTTAGGATAAAATTAACATATGGTTCATAACAACCCTTAAAAATAGGCTTAAAGTGGGCTTTGTTACAAATTTTAATATATAAATTCAAAATTAACAAATATCTAATAGAATAAATTTTTTAAAATAATATGTAATAAAAAAGTATTTCGGTTACAAATTCGGATGTTGATTCAATTTCGGTTTGGTTTTAGATTAGATTTTCCCGATACATAGATTTAGGGCACATTCTGGTATATTATCGAGTTCAGTTCATCTAATTCACTCTTTTGATTATTTTGGTTTAAGACATATTCAAATATTTTATTGTTTAGATATAGTTTGGTACTTTATACATCGAGTTCGGGTTCAGATATTTTTATATAAAAATTCAAAATTTGAAAAAAGTTTAATTAACAAAACTCTAAAATTTGGTTCTTGAATTGTTCCAGATCGGTTTTGTGTTGTAGGATTTGGAATCTAATTCAGGTTGATTTTGGTTCGAGTTTTGGATCACTAGAAAATCATTTCAAAATAATATCAACATAGATCTAAGAACTAAATAAACACGGGTTGAAAAAACAATCAAATCTCACGCTATAGCGTGGGTTGAAACCTAGTCTTATATATTAAAGCGGAAGACACTTTCATTTTGATCATGTTATAAAGTTTAGGATAAAATTAACATATGGTTTATAATAACCCTTAAAAATATGCCTAAGTTAGGTTTTGTTACAGATTTATATATAAAAATTTAAAACTAATAAATATTTAAGAAAAAAAACCAAAAAATAAAATTAATATAAATATATCGGTTTTAAATTCAGTTCTTGATTCAGTTTAAATTCGGGTTTAAACTTGATTTTCTGGGTACGTAGATTTAAAACCCATTTATGATATTTTTCGGGTTCGGTTCCTCTAATTCAGTATTTTGGTTCTTTTGATTTGAGACTTATTCAATTATTTTTATTTTTTTGGATATGGTTTGGTTCAGTGTAAATCGAGTTTGGCTTTAGAGGTATTTTTATATAAAATTTTAAAATTAAAAACAATAACAATAACAATAATAAAACTCTAGAAAGCTAAAATTTGGTTCTTGATTTGGTTTCTGTTCAGGTTCGAGCTTAGTTTTTTGGATATATAGATTTAGGACTCGTTTGAGTTTGTCGGATGGTTCCTCTGATACAGATCAATTTTGGTTTGGATTACAGTCATTGAATCACCATCTTAAAAACAATTTTCCAAAATATCAGCACGAGTCTAATAACCTAAATGAATAAAATTTAAAAAACAATCAAATCCCGCGTTATAATCCTAGTCTTATATATTAAAGCGGGAGACACTTTTATTTTGATCGTATTATAAATTATACGATAAAATTAACTTAAGGTTCATAACTACTATTAAAAAATTCTTAAAAAATATAATTTAATAAAAATGTATGGTTACAAATTCGGTTATTGATTCAGTTCTGGTTCGGGTTTGGATTTAATTATCCAAATACATAGATTTAGAACACTGGTATTTCATCACGTTCAGTTCATCTAATATGATATTTTGGTTATTTTGATTTGAGATTTATTCAGATATTTTTATTTCTCGGATAGAGTTTGCTTTGGTATTAATCGAGTTCGAGTTCAGGTAATTTAATATAAAAATAAAAATAAAAAAGAATTAATAGAAAATCTCTCAAAATTTGGTTTTTGATATGGTTCTGGTTTGAATTTGGATTTTTTAAAAATTATAGACTTAGGATCCACTAGGATATTTTATCAGGTTTGGTTCAAGTTTATTTATGTTCAGATTTTTGACCCTCTAAAACAACATCTTCAAAACAATATTCAAAATATCAACACGGATCTAAGAACCAAATGAACACAGAAAAATAATCAAATCTCATGCTATAGTGTGAGTATAATCTTAGTCTTGTATATTAAAATGGGAGACACTTTTATTTTGACTATGTTAGAAACTATATGATAAAATTAACCTAAAATTAACCTAAGGTTCATAACAACCTTTAAAAATAGGTTTAATGTAGGTTTTGTTACAGGTTTTTATACAAAAATTTAAAATTAATAGAAAAATAAATGGAAAAAACTCTCAAAACATTAAAATCAAATTAAAATATATCGGATACAAATTCGATTTTTGATTCGGTTTCGGTTCAAATTTGGATTCGGCTTTCTGAATACATAGATTTAACACTCATTATGATATTTTATAGGGTTTGATTCTTCTAATTCGGTTTTTACAGATTTAGATTAAAACTTATTTGGTTATCTTTATTTTTTCGATCATGTTCAATTTGGTATAGATCGAGTTCGGGTTTGAGTATTTTATATGAAAATCCAGAATAAATAAAGATTTAATAAAAAATAATATAGAATTTGGTTCTTCATTTGGTTCTAGGCCAGTTTCCTAAATCTATAGGTTTAAGATCTATTGAGATATTTTGTCGGGTTTGGTTCGAATTTGATTTTTCTAATTTGGGTTGATTTTGGTTTGGTTTTTGGCCAGTAAAACAACATCTCGAAAATAATGTTCAAAATACTAAGATGGATCTAAAAAACCAATTAAATATGGGTTGAGAAATAATGAATCCTAAGCTATAGTGCGAGTATAATCTTAGTTTGGTATTTATATGATTTCTATAAGTCTATACCTATCTACGACTATATCTCAGTCCATATAGCAGATTGATCGCTGGCGAAGGGAGTGAGTGAGGACAAAACAAAAACAAAAGGAAAAAAAAATTAGGGCAGCAATAAAATTGGGAACTGAAGAGTTGGAAAAAAACAAAACAGTAGGAAAGTGAAGAATAGAGAAAAACCCTTCAAGCTCCTTCACCTCCGAGAAGATGAGCAATTGGAAGACTCTTCTCCTCCGCATCGGCGAAAAAGGCCCTGAGTATGGCACTTCCTCCGACTACAAAGAGCACGTCGTCAGTACTCTCTCTCTCTCGACTCATCTTTACTCTGAACCCTAATTGTCTCTCAACTAGTTCACTCATTTTGTTTCCTGTTTGTGTGTATTTGCAGGAGACTTGTTTTGGTGTTATTAGGAGAGAAATTGAGCGTTCTGGGGATCAAGTTTTACCTGTAAGTTGAATTTTATATGACTTCGTTGCTCAATATGTGATATGTGTCTCTGATTCTATACACTAGTAGAGTAATTTAAGGTTCTGCAATCTTTATTTTGTGTTGCATTCATCTGTGGTGGCGAAATAAGTTCAGTTTCTTTAGTATTCACATTTTGTTTTTACTATCTAACAATTTGGTTAGCAGTCATGTATAGATGTATCGCTGTGGATTTAAATCTGTGACCTGCATTCTTAGGTTCTTTTCAATCTTCCTGATTACTTTGTTTTCATTTGAACAGTTCCTACTGCAATGTGCTGAACAATTGCCTCATAAGATTCCCTTGTATGGGACTTTGGTAAGTCTTTTCTGAACTAATTACCTTGCTTGAAAATGCAAATTTTGTTCTTTTTCGTTTATTGGGTATGTGTTGGTTCTTTTCCATGAATTTAGATATGTTCTAGGTAGAGCTTTTGGTTGGTCTGATATGATATCTGTGAAGTGATTTGTATTTACGAAGAAAGTGCACAGAAGCTTTAACCAAGGATGACTTGGAGAAACCACTCCATAATAAAAAATTATAATGAAACTGTTCTTTAAAGAGGGATATATGGTGTCTAATGTATCATGTATAACATATTGTAGAAAACTACGTAGTCATAGTAGTTGCAGTATTACGTGGTGAGATTTGACAGAAGACACACAGTAACTTTTACTACATCTGAATGATGATGAAATGCCTGAGTTTTTCTGCATATATCTCTTATTACTCGAGGATGGCTAAACAAGTGTTATCTCTTATGAATAGTCGTGTAGGCATATTTGTCATTTTTGATTTCACATTAAGCATTTGGTTCTAAGCTGAACTGGGATTATCCTGCTCCCTGTTAATATTAGCTCCATTCATTTTGATACACATACTTATGAAATTTGATGGATGTCTTTGCACATATTTTAGATTGGTTTATTGAACTTGGAAAATGAAGACTTTGTCAAGAAGATAGTAGAAAGTGTTCAAGCTAATTTCCAGGTAAATCATTTGTATATTAAAGGGCACAAATAAACTGATAAATAAGTTCTTTCATTTTTTATTTTTTGTAATGTAACTGTTTTTAGTTGGTTTAACATGCCAGACTGCTTTAGATTCTGGCAACTGCAACAGTATCCGTATATTGCTTCGCTTTATTACTTCCCTGGTACGTTTGCTTATCTTGTTTAATTGTTGCTTTGTTGATTTGCTATGTAAGTTTAAATTAGAAACTTTTCAAGACATGAAAAGCTTCTAAAAAATAAAACTTTGGTTCGTACATATGAGTATATAATATTTGTTCAAATTTTTTTTGTCTATTTTTCTGACATGTTTGATTTGGATTCTTTAGTTGTGCAGTAAGGTTATTCAGCCTGCTCATTTGATTGTCGTGTTTGAAACATTGTTATCATCTGCTGCCACCACTGTGGATGAAGAGAAAGGAAATCCATCATGGCAGGCACAAGCTGACTTTTACGTTATATGCATCTTGTCTAGTCTTCCTTGGGGGGGAGCGGAACTTGCTGAGGTACTGCTCTTTAATTTAAGGCATTCCAGGAAATACAATGGTAACTTCATATTAGAAAATTATGATATATGCATTGATGGTAACATAATACTGGATCATGCGCTTCCAATTATAAACATGTGTCATCCTTGCTGGATATGTAACTAACTTTAGTAGTCTGCTTATGTATTGCTATAAACTATTATTTTGACTTGTTTTGGGTGCTAAATAACCCTATGGCTTGCAGCAAGTTCCTGATGAGATTGAAAGAGTGTTAGTTGGTATACAAGCTTATTTGAGCATCCGGAAGCATTCTCCCACCTCTGGGTTTAACTTTTTCCACAATGGGGAAGTTGAAAACGATCTTGCAGAGAAGGTGTGATTATAGTGTTCATTCTTGAAGTTGTTGTATTTGCTTTGTATTAGTAGCCCATTTGATTTGTTTCCATAGGTATCAGAATATATATTAATAAGATAAAATCTGAATAATGTTTTGTTCCTCCGTCTTTCTATATTTGTCTGATATAGTCTTTATTGTCAAACGTAACCTTCTGTTTGCCTCGTTTGTGGTCTCTTTAGGATTTTGTGGAGGATATGTGGGATCGGATACAGTCTTTGTCGTCCAATGGATGGAAACTTGATAGTGGTATGCATGTTTTGTAAGGTTTTTTATTTTTCTTTATATCATTGCAACCTTTTACAATCCACTCCTCTAATATCCTATGCTATCTTCTTTCGCCTTATGAATTAATCAGTTCGCATAGCTAGAAAATTTAGTTGTGTATTACTATTGACAACACCTTAATGCCTGTTTGCTAGTCCCTAGGCCTCATCTCTCGTTTGAAGCTCAGCTTGTTGCTGGAAAATTTCATGAGCTAGGCCCGATTAAATGTATGGAACCACCAAGTCCACCTTCTGAACCTTCGAGAGCATACTGTGGCAAGCAAAAACATGACGCTCTGATGAGATATCCCCAGAGGATGCGCAGGTTGAATATATTTCCAGCTAATAAAATGGAGGTGATATTCTACTTTGTGATGTCAGATCATTTAGATAGGACATTTATCATGTTGGTGGAAGTTTGTAACACTTGTTAGAATTTCAGTCGTCAACAGTTGTTTTACCTCACACGTATTATATTTCTAGATTGATATATTGATCTGTGATGTCGATTTGTATTCCTTTTATCTGTCCCACCCTTTCTTCTGATTCTGTAACTATCAAACTTGCAGGATATACAACCTATCGATCGCTTTGTCGTGGAGGAGTATATGCTGGATGTGCTCTTATATCTAAATGGATGGTTCGTATTTTCATAAAACTAAAATGTTCTTGACATTTTTTATGTTCCAGTTATATTTTTCTTGCCTTAGTAGACTGTGGTCCTTGCATGCTGGTTCTGGTGTATATCATGGTTTTTCCATTCCACCCGATGTCAATTAGTCATACCTTAGCTATACGGTGCATTGAGCTAAGTTCAAGACTTACTTCTCGAACAATATGGTCAGCAATTCGGCTGGGCATCTGTTTTGTTACTTTATAAGGCTGGTATTTCTGGTGTTATGTGTCTAGTTCAATCGTATCTTGTCCACCATGGCTCTAGAATAATCTAGCATATATTTATTTTTAATTCTACATCTTAGGTTACGCTGAGTTTCTTTTCATTTTTTTCCTGGTCATCTCTTAATTTTGTTTGCCCTCTTTCATTACTTTTGTTTCACTAAATAATTTATCGCAAAACTAGTCGGAAGGAGTGCGCTTCTTACATGGCGAATCTTCCTGTTCCTTTTCGGTATGAGTATCTAATGGCCGAGACACTATTTTCTCAGGTGAGAATCTGCTGTTTAAATTTTTTTTTTTTTTTTTTTTTGAGATATATCTCTCTGTTGAGAGTTTCTATTGTAATGAAAGCATATCAAGCATAAAGTCAGATTTTTTTTCCAAGAAAATTTTCTGTTAAAGCTGTGGGTTTTTTTGATATAACAATTGGATCTACTGTTTATCTCAGATACTGCTTCTACCACAGCCTCCATTCAAGACTCTTTACTATACACTTGTTATTATGGATCTTTGTAAGGTAGCAACAAAGGAATAGTATGATTGTTCAATGGTTTTTAAAATCCCTGGTATCATTTCTTTTTCTAACCTAATTTCATATATTCAATTATGTCAGGCTCTCCCAGGGGCCTTTCCTGCTGTTGTTGCTGGTGCTGTTCGTGCCCTATTTGAGAAAATTTCCGACTTAGACATGGAATCCAGGACACGCCTTATCCTCTGGTTTTCTCACCACTTGTAAGTATACTTTTTCTTTTTCTTATCTCTAAATTGTGTAATCAATAATTCATCACATGAGGGTGATACGTATATTGTCTACGTCCATGTTAATGACTTTCATGCTTAACAGATCTAACTTTCAATTCATCTGGCCTTGGGAAGAGTGGGCGTATGTGTTGGACCTTCCTAAATGGGCCCCTAAGCGTGTGTTTGTTCAGGAGGTTTTGCAAAGAGAAGTGCGCTTGTCTTACTGGGACAAGGTTAAGCAGGTAACAGATCGTCTGCCGACATGATTTTTCTTATGATTTATATATTCTGTTAAATTTCTTCCTGTGCCTTTTTACCTATTTTGGTGGTCCGCATATGGAACTGGTCTTCTTTTGGAAGTATACAGTTTGGCCTTGTCCCTCTTTTAGTTTAGGTGATAATATTACAACTTTTAGTTGTTTTGCTAAACTGGATAAAGTAAGGTCTTATTGTGGCGGAATATTGGGTGGCTAGAGATTTAGTTGCTGTATTGGTTTAATCAGAACATTGGAATAATATATTAGAGGTGTGATCAGATCACTTTCATCTGATGGAATGGAAAACATTATTATATGTAGAAAAGGGATTGGCAGGTTATTAGGATCTGCCAAACTTAGGCAAAACATATCCTTTCTCTTAGTCCAATGGTATTTTTTGTAAATCCATATCTTGGAGGATCTAATGTTCTATTTTCAACTCCACTTCATTAAAGAAATTATATTGTTTTCTCTATGTGTTTGTAATAGAGCATTGAGAATGCGAATGCCCTAGAAGAATTGCTTCCCGCAAAGGCTGGTCCTAGTTATATCTATTCCCTGGAAGAGGGTAAAGAGAAAACAGAAGAACACCAACTGTCAGCCGAACTGAACAAGAAGGTCAAGGAAAAACAAACTGCACGTGACATGATGGTGTGGATTGAAGAAACAATATATGCAGCTCATGGTTTTGAAGTCACTCTTAGAATAGTTGTACAGACCTTACTTGACATCGGATCAAAAAGTTTCACGCATATGGTCACTGTGTTGGAGCGATATGGTGAAGTATTTGCAAAACTTTGTCCTGATAATGATAAACAGGTGATGCTATTATCTCAAGTGAGTACATATTGGAAAACCAATGTACAAATGACGGCAGTGGCAATTGATAGGATGATGGGTTATAGACTAGTTTCTAATCAGGCAATTGTTAGATGGGTGTTCTCTCCAGAAAATGTTGATCAATTTCATGTGTCTGATGAGCCATGGGAGGTCAGTTGCATCTAATCCATTTGTTGTGATCCTCAACAGTAATAATTTATCAGTTTTCTGCAGAGCATGTTTGTTTGAACTCAGATTTTTGTATCTTTCTCTGTAGGTACTTGGGAATGCTCTTAACAAGACTTATAATCGTATATCTGATTTGAGGAAAGAAATATCAAACCTTACTAAAAATGTTTTGGTTGCTGAGAAAGCTTCAGCAACAGCACGAGCAGAGTTGGAGGGTGCTGAGAGCAAACTTTCCTTAGTGGAGGGTGAGCCCGTTCTGGGTGACAATCCAGCGAAGATGAAGCGTTTAAAATCAACAGTGGAAAAGACAAGGGAGGCGGAGTTATCTCTTCGCAACTCCCTCGAGGCAAAACAGACCCTTCTTACTACAGCTCTCTCTGAAACAGAGGTACTATATTTGTTGGACACTTGTTTTACAATGCAGAAGATGATCTATTTCCTTTTGTTTACTAGAAGCTAATTGAGTTGCCTTATTGATAGGTTCTACTGCTCCTGCTGTTCCAAAGTTTCTTGGGTGTGTTGAAGGAACGGCTCCCAGATCCAACAAAAGTGAAGTCAGTGCAGGATCTAAAATCTATAGATGCGGAAGATGACAAGTCATCTGCAATGGAGGTGGATAGTGAGAATGGAAACCCAAAGAAGAGTTCCGAAGTCGGTGAGAAAGAACAGTGGTGCTTATCAACACTTGGCTATCTAACCGCCTTTACAAGGCAATATGCAAACGAGGTAACTTAGATATGGCTGTAGTTGGGTTTATGTTGTAAGAGCTTTAGATTGAATCTGAATTGTGTATATCCATGTCTTGTTCTTAGATATGGCCTCACATGGAAAAATTAGAGTCGGAAGTGTTCTCTGGAGAAGATGTGCATCCTCTGTTTCTTCAAGCCATATCTTCTGCTCTCCAAATCACTTTACAGTAATTCTTGTTCGTTCCATTCAAATCTGTCGCTTTTGTTTGTTTTGTTTTAAGATATCTAACATCCAAGTTATTAGAAAGTTGACGAGAATTATAAAACAAGAGTTCTTATAATCGTCAGTCTCGTATCTACTCAGGTGGATTGGTTTTAATAGACACCATGAGCTCTGAACCAGGTTATGGTAATTTTGTCAATTAGCAGCCGGTTATTTGAGATTCGATTATACCCGAGGGTTAAGGGTAACCATGTGAAAACTCTCGAGAAAATTCTTAACTATATTTATCTTTATGTTTAGAATTAATTAAAAAAAACATTACTTTTTATTGGTTATATAATGAGAAGGCACCACAAAATACATGAATTAGTTTTCACAGCCAATATATATTCCTCTCTCCCACATTTAACTAGTTTAGTAAAAAAAACATATTAATATGTATTGTAAATATAAAACATGGAATAAAATACTAAAAATCAATCTATCAAAAACAAGAAAAAAAAAATTCATGAAATTAATTTCTGTAACGGAGGTAGTATATGTTTTTTCCAATAGTTGGATCAATAAAGATTTGATATATAACCAATTTTTTTTTTTCAAATTGTTACTTTTTGAAAAATTAATTTTGATGGAAAATACCAAAACGTAGTATTGACTAACTAGACGTTTAAAAAAAAACCTAATTGACTAACTACTTGACAAAACACACTTTCCAAATATATTTATTTAAAATTTTAAAAATATTTAAATTGGGTCATAAAATTAGTTTAGAACAGTTCACTTTTCTGACTTAATTATTAAAAAATTTAATTTAAAGCAACAAATGATACACAGATTCACCTTTTATTATAAATAACGAGAAAAAAGAAAAAGAAACATGATGCTCAATAAATCCTTATCAAAAAAAGAAAAAAAGAAAAAAAAGATGATGGTGATTGGTGAATATGTCAATTAGTAGGAGGACGAACATGTAAAGTATAGTTGTAGCAACAACACTGTGGAAATTTTCGTTTATTAATAATATAATAATCACATTGTCCTCCATCGTAGTAACGAGATATGCAGTCTCTGTCGCACTTCCTATTTCCGTAAAATATCATGCATGGCTCTATGCATTCATATTTGGTAACGCCCCCATCACTACAAAGTACAAACAAATAAATTCATTTATGTATATTTTTGTGAATCATTTGATAGAAAAATATATATAAACATATAAGTAGCTATTACCAACTCTAAAAATCACAAAAAAATAAAAAAAATAATAATTGTATGTTTTTCAACTGACCATTTTATTACACCCGACTTGATTTTTTATTTTTGGATTTGTTAACGAGGAGGTCATTTCCGACCTGATTCCACTTATATATAACTATTTTTTTATGATTAATAAATTTCACATTTCAACAAAAAAAACTTAACATTTTATTTTATTTTTCTCATTCTCAAAGTATTTAATTTTCAATTTCTTTTACTATAACATTTATTCTTGAAACATATTAACTAACTAATAAAAAAATATATTCACATTATTTTGACATTATAAATAATTATAAATTAAAAAATAAATATTTTAACAATCTTTGATCTAAATCTCAACAGTTTTGACGATTCCAGTTGAACAAGACAGTTAAAACAAAAAATAAACGATTTATTAGATGACAATAGTTAAAACACCAAAAAAACAAGTTCAAGTATCTATTATGACCGCTAATTTCCAAATACTCGTTTCAATACTGATTTCCTAACAGAGTGGCTGAATTCAAAACATTTATTTCAGCTGCTGAGTTCCAAATATTTTTTTTCAACAACTAAATTCATAGTACTGTTTAATTTGTAGCAAATTAACCAATTATACCATTTTTAATTATAGAATCAAAATTTTCATTCATGAAATATTTTAAAATCATTCAATTCTAGTTTTGAAAGTAAAATGTTTAACCATCAAATGATCAAAAGATGATTGGAAAATAACAATATACCTGGTTTGGCCAAAATAACGCAGTTGGAAATTGAAAGTGATAATATTACTATTACAAAGAATATAGTCACAATTTTTTTTGTGATATCCATTATATTTTTCTCTCTGTAAATTACAAACATATATTTCATATGCTTTTCTAGATCTTCGTATAAAGCTCTATTTAAATGTTTTTTTGTTGCCTAGTTAAATCTCAACTTTTAAATGATTTTCATTTTTGTTATTACCATTAGCAATATGTTGTTAATATAAGTTTGACTAGAATTTAGTATGAGTTTTGACTAGAATATAACCGAAAAAATATAAAAAAGCCAAAATTTAATAAAATATATTTAATACCTATTTTAAATATATTGTTGAAAAAAATATATTTAGTACTTATTTAATTCTTGACCTGATTTGAATTTGGTTCGAATTCGGTTTTCCGAGTTAAATCATCTAAAATCTATTCATCGATTTCGGTTCGGTTTGGTATCCAAAACGAACCAGACTCTTTTAGCTAGTCTCCCTCACCTCGATCACTCACAACCTCCGCTTTGAGATGAGCGCCACTGCTACCGCCACCGCGTCTGTTAGTTTTCGCCATTTATGCAGCTTCCCTTGTGTTTCTCCCTCTCGTTTCTTCTCCTCTTTACCTCTTAATTCGTCCCGTCTCTGCGTCCTACTCCGCCGTAACTTCCGCCCTCGCCAACTCTTTTTTAATCGTCAACTCGCCGCAAGCTTCAGTACCTCTTCGGGTTACAATTACTGAACTCTCATTCTCATCTCAAATTTATTCAGTTTTGTGAATTTGCTTAGAGAAGTTGTGTTAGTCATCTGTAGGTTCTACGTCTGATTCGACCTATGATGTTATTGTGGTTGGTGCGGGACACGCTGGATGCGAAGCGGCGTTATCTTCTGCACGATTGGGAGCTAGTACTCTGCTTCTCACATTAAACCTCGATCGAATAGCTTGGCAGGTTCGAGTTAAATAGTAATTTGGTTAACATTATGAGAATAACTATATGAGTGTGACATTTTGTTACGTTTGAAGCCTTGCAATCCTGCAGTTGGTGGACCAGCAAAATCACAGTTAGTACATGAAGTTGATGCACTAGGGGGTGAAATTGGGAAAGTTGCTGACAGGTAATTGTATTCAGTTTCTTATCTCAGTGAAAATCCTGGCTTATGCGATGTTTGTGGTGCCAATGTCTCTGATATATCTTCACTGATCTTCCTTTAGAGCAGCGGTTGAGTCTCATTTTACATATATTGTCAAGAAACTCAAATCTGTTTAATTATGTATCATATGCTGCAGTCCTCTATTGTTATACACAGTTTTGACTTTTCACTATAGAGGAAACCAGCCCTCCATTGCATTGTTAACTTATTGGTATTAATGTAATAACTAATATTGTTTCTTCTTCGTCACTTTTACTGAAAGAAAGTATGATATGGGTTCAAATTTTTACCGCTGATGTTATCTTTACAATGCAGATGCTATTTACAGAAGCGTATCCTAAATGTCTCAAGGGGCCCCGCTGTAAGATCATTACGTGCTCAGACTGACAAAAGAGAATATGCCATGGAGATGAAGAAGATAGTGGAAAGGTTAGCTCTTTCTTACAGATCTTTTTGGGGTTACAGTTTTGACTTTTGTGCAATGCTATGCATATAATTCTCAAGCAGATGTAAGATGCTGAATATTCAAATTTACTCATTACTAGTTATGGCAAGATTTACAATGTTGATTACAAGGTTGCTGTGTTTCTTAATTCTTAGTAACTGTTGTTCATGGTTTCTTTTGGTCTGGATAATAACTGATATCTTTCCTTGGTATGCCAGCACTGAAAATCTCTGTATTAGAGAGGCAATGGTGACAGATATCCTAGTTGGGAAGAATGACAATGTGGAAGGCGTAGCTACATTTTTTGGGATGAATTTCTATGCACCTTCTGTTATTCTCACCACTGGAACCTTTATGAGTGGGAAGATCTGGGTCGGTAAAAAATCTATGCCAGCAGGAAGAGCTGGCGAGTCAGCTTCTCAAGGTTTGACAGAGAATTTGCAGCAACTTGGATTTGAAACAGATCGCTTAAAGACTGGTACTCCTGCACGTGTTGATAGCCGGACTATAGATTTTTCCATATTGGAGGCTCAACATGGAGACGAAGAGGTATCATTATACTATTATAAATCAAGCCTTGTTCAGGATCAATATTGCATGGTTATATGGGCAAAAAAGTGTCTCAGTTGGCAACTAGCCAGTTAGGCAGCATGCAAAAGATGCTGAACATTCTTAGCTAGATCCGTTTGACTAAGTTCAGTGGCGTTCACCAATGCAACAATATTACATTTGTTTCTCTGGTATCTGATGAACCTTAAATGCTGAACATTAATTTTCTTTTTCCAGGTCAGTTGGTTTAGTTTCGACCCAGATTTTCATATTGAGAGAGAGCAAATGTCCTGCTACCTAACTCGCACAACAAAGCTTACACACCAATTGATCAGGGACAATTTGCATGAGACCCCAACTTATGGTGGATGGGTTGAAGCAAAAGGTCCTAGGTACTGCCCTTCCATTGAAGACAAAGTAAATTCTTTACCCCTTTTGCTTTGTATGATCTCTTATCTTGGAACAAGGGAAGGTTGCATCGGACATGCTTCATCTACCTTCCATTATACTGTCCTGATTGTTCTTGACATACGTGTTAATATTTGTGCCACATTGCGGAATCTAATTATGTGCAGGACCATTGAAACCCTAATTAGCTAGAAAATGTTAATTTTAAGGCCAGTTCACATTCCAACATACAAACATCTTTCTCTTAAACTGGATTTAGTGAACAACATAAATTCTCATATGAACTTACCAGTCTGTTTATTTAATTTGGTTTCAGATTGTTAGGTTTAAAGACAAAGAATCCCATCAAATATTCCTCGAACCAGAAGGCCGAGATGTTCCTGAGATCTATGTACAGGTTGAAGCATACCTTAGTTAGAATTTCTCTTATTTTTATCATTTTCGTAGTTAAAAAGTGTAAAGCCTAAGGATGAGAAAAGAAATCTAGCTTGTTGTCTTTCTGATAAATACAAAGGATGTGCTTGTCCAGGAATTTTGTCATGTATAGTTTTGAGCAAGCCTGAAGTTATAAAGACTAGTGAAAATATCTTACTTAGATTAGCTGCTAAGTATTTGTGTCTGTTAGAGTGTTGTATATATATTTCTTGTGAGTGACTTGTTAGTGTGTAATATCTTTGGTATCATTCTTATCAGTTAGTATTTTTATAGGGATTTTCAACTGGCCTGCCGGAGAATCTCCAACTGCCACTTCTAAGAAGCTTGCCAGGACTCGAAAATTGCTCCATGCTTAGGCCTGCCTACGCTGTTGAGTATGACTATTTGCCAGCTCATCAGTGTTCTAGGTCCCTTATGACGAAGAAAATTGAAGGTCTTTTCTTCTCTGGTCAGATCAACGGCACAACTGGTTATGAAGAGGCTGCCGCACAGGTGAATGACTGTACAAGATTTTAATCTCCCTAGTTATGGACCTTGATTCATGATAAAAGGTTTACTTGGATGACATAGAAATAAAATATTGTCACTATAACTGAAACTGCTGTTGAGATTTTGTACATATGGTTGAACCAATCTCTGTATTTATTTCAAATTTAGGGTATTATATCTGGAATCAACGCTGCCAGACATTCCGATGGTAAGAAACACGTTGTTCTTGAGAGGGAAAGCAGTTATATAGGTACATTGATTGACGATTTGGTCACAAAGGACCTAAGAGAGCCATACCGCATGCTAACAAGGTAAATACTATATCATTCTCTTCTTCATTATGTTAATTCTCCTCGTTTCTTTTATAATTTTATGATTATTTATATATTATTCTTTCTGTATTATGGGTAGGATAGAGATGTGAATCAGGAATTGTTTTTTTCTTAGGAAGCATTTCTTAGCATCTGACATCTGAAAAAGGAAAATGAAGTTAATTTTTATATTATTTTTAATTGCTCCATGTATATGGCACCCATTTAAGTACACCTGATGGTAATAACAGTGGCGTTTCACACCACCAATTTTCCTGCCATACATAACCTGCCATCTTTATTTTGTTGCCTCATTGCTGGTATCTTAGTATATTTCTGATTTTGATTGGATAAAGTTTTCTGATTACTTTGTGGCGCTTTATGTCTGTAGATAATTTTCATTTAAACTTGGAATAAAAAATGAGTTTTTAACTCTTCTCATTGTTGCTCTATGGCCATATGACTTGTTTAGCGTCCTCTTTTAATGTTCACATAAACAATTTTGTCCCTGCGCTTATAGTCTATAGCCTTTACAGTACTTTCGTGTTTGAGATTCCGGAAAAGTCAAAGATGTTTTATTTCTCATTGACAGTCGTTCAGAACATCGGCTTCTTCTTCGATTTGATAATGCGGATAGTCGACTCACGCCTCTGGGGCGCGAAATTGGGTTGATAGATGATAGAAGATGGAAGTTATACCAAGAAAAGCAAGCACGGATTTCAGAAGAGAAGACGAGATTAAAAACTGTTAAGACTTCAGGTTATCCTACTATTCCATTCCTCTCCCAAATGATTTTTTGATCTTTTTTATGTATTCAATTCTTGCACATACTTTTAACATGGAATTCTTCCTTTGAAAAGCTGTGTGGGATGAGTATTTATGCACATGGTAGTTTGATAAAACTCCCAGATTATTTTGACTGAACACATGAAGTTCACTGTGTTTCTTCAAGCAAACGTATTATAAGACTTGAAAAACTAGATTTGGTAAACTGAATAAGCTAACGATGTGTTGCTTGCAGTTGCAGGAGGTGATTTAGCTGCTGAAGTTTCTAGTGTATCTTCTCAGCCAGTCAAAGAATCAGCGACACTCGAGAGTCTACTAAAGAAACCCCATATCCATTACAAGCTTCTTGAGAAACATGGCTTTGGAAATGAAACACTATCTAGAATGGAGAAAGACTGTGTAGAGATCGATATAAAATATGAAGGTTTCATTTTGCGCCAGCAAAACCAACTGCAACAGGTACGTTTTCTCTTGGTTCATTGTTCAATCAAAACTACTGTTTGAACATTAATTTGAAGGAATAAATCCTTAATAGATGGTCCACCAACAACATATACGACTTCCAGAGGATTTGGATTACTATTCGATGACAAATTTATCTCACGAAAGTCGTGAAAAACTTTCAAAGGTGTGTCAAAATGAAATTTTGAGTAGAACAAATGTAATTCACATGTAGCCTTTTTCTCATGCTATGAACAATTATATTCAGGTGAGACCGGAGACGATTGGACAGGCAAGCAGAGTGGGCGGAGTCAGTCCAGCAGACATAACAGCTCTGCTCATAACACTTGAATCGAACCGAAGAAGAAGCCAAGAAGAGAATAGAGGTAAAATATTGGAGCGTGCCTTAGCAGAATCTAATCCACAGTGGGTAGAAGATAAAGAACTTATGGTTAAAGAGAATTAAAAAGTCGTCCAGGTAAGTATCGAAACTACTCTCCAATATTTGCAAAAAAACTTGATCAACTGAAATTTATTCAAACAAAAGAGAAATATTTTCCTCTGTAAATTGTATGAAGAAGAAGAAGAAGAGAAGTTATTACGTAAATGGAATGGGTAATGGAGATGGAGTTATCATTCAAACCAAATTCCCTATGATTAACGTTCCGTGATCCTTCATTTTTTTCCTCATAGCTTATACAATCTCTCTTCATCCTCTAATTTGGTTCTGCTTTTTTCCTTTTTTTCGTATTTGTCAGACAACTACCGATTCCATTAATTAAACATTTTTAAATACATCAGCATAAGATAAAATACAAAGCCTTGACCAAATAGTCATAACTAAAAGATAAAACAGGTTCTATGTGTAGCAACTCGAACACAATAGAATTTTTGATGTGGGTTTGGAATTGGGTTCTTGCCTCCGAAGAGAGTGATGAACTAATCCTAATTCTATCGCCATGAATGGCAGTTGAACACACCAAATAGTTGAAGACTGCTTGATTTTGCTTCAAGCTTTGAAAAGTTTTCTCACAGAAAGAAGATAGTTCCGGGTTCTGCTGTTTTTCTTTTATCTATTAGTCTTTTGGGGTTCATTTGACTAAATTTGGGATTCTAATTATATTGGAATAGTTGTTGTGTTGCCAATAATTGTGAATTGATTTTACAATTTTATGGAATTCAAACTCACCACTTGGTATTAACAATTGGACCACTTGATTTTAGCAATTATGAATTGTTTTCATTCCAATACCAATAATATACATATATATATATGTCTCTGAACAATTGGTTCTGCTAGATAATATTACGTGTCATAAACACTATTTCATGGAATCAAATTCGGGTGGAGAGTATTAGACTTTGATCTCTTTTGAGTTTACGATCGGACAACAAATGTTATTTTGTTTATCTCTCTCAAAATCGAATCTTCCTATCTGTGTGTTTTGATCGTTATCTCAAATAACAATGACCTTGTTCTTTTGTCTATCCACATGGTCCATCTCGATGAGGATGAAAATAGTTGTTTTTTTAGACACTTAAATGTGACTCATCCGGATGGAGCTTGTGAACGGTTTTATCAAACTCATCCAAAATTTTTAAAAATTTCAGATGAGTTTGAATGGTGCATCCGGATGGAGATGAACTTGCATAAAGTTTAAAAAGACTAAAATACCCTTCACTATTTTTGAAAATTACATCTCTTTTATTTTATTATTTACGTGGAATACATATTTTTTTTCTCATTTTTACTCTCTCTCTTTCCACTTTATTATTCTCTCTCCTCATTTTACTCTCTCTCCTCTTTTTTACTATTTCTCCTCTTTTTTACTTTCTCTCTCCTCTTTTTTACTCTATTCTCTTTTCTACTTTCTCTCTCCTCTTTTTACTTTCTCTCATCTTTTTTACTCTCTCTTTTCTTTTTTTACTTTCCCTCTCCTCTTTTTACTCTCTCTTCTCTTTTTGACTCTCACTCCTCTTTTTTACTCTCTCTCTCCTCCTTTTTACTCTCTCTCCTCTTTTTTACTTTCTCTTCTCTTTTTACTCTCTCTCCTATCTTTTTACTCTCTCTCCTCATTTTTTACTCTCTCTCCTCTTTTTTACTCTCTCTTTTTTCTACTTTCTCTCTTTTCTTTTTTACTCTCTATCTCTTCTTTTCTACTTTCTCCCTTCTCATTTTACTCTCTCTCCTCATTTACTCTCTCTCCTCACTTTACTCTTTCTCCTCTTTTTTAGTCTCTCTTCTTATTTACTCTCTCTCCTCTTTTTTATTTTCTCTTTTCTTTTTTATTCTTTCTCCGCTTTGAGTTACATTTTTAACATAAAACATGTCCTTTTTAGTCATTTGTTTACAAAGTACATCCAACTAATTTATACAAATGCACAAAGAAACATAACTTCATCCAAACGTATCATCCAGATGCAGTTTTCAGATGAGGAAAAGAACATCATCCAGACGGATCATTCAAATGGATCATCCAAATGTATCATCCAGATGAAGCATCTGAATGGACAAAAGAACAGGACCAATGATGCTCTGTTTTATTTGTGTTTCACGTTTTTTGTTTAATCAACCAACCAACATGCTTTATTAATTATCAACAAGGGTATATATAGTTTACAACATAAGTATTCACTAAAGGTTATGTTTTCTAAGAAACATCCTTAAACCTAAAGACACAAACTTACAAACAAAAACAACATTCGATTGTACATATTCATACACACCTATTTGATTAAACAAACTAATACATAAATCTTATAGTTAATACGAAACCCTAAAGTACGATGATAATATACGAATGAAGACTTCATACGAATGATGGCTTTGATACGATTGAAGACTTGATCACCTCCAACACTTCTCCTTGATCATGGCTTCATCGTGACTCCTAGTTCTTCTCTTAAAGCTTCAAATCGTGATGTGCTAGAGGTTTGGTCAGAATGTTTGCGACTTGAAACTCTCCTGGACAATGTTCAAGTTTGATCTTCCCTTCTTGCTCAGCTTCTCTTACAAAGTGATATTTGATCTCGATATGCTTTGTTCAACGATGTTGAACTGGATTCCTTCCTATAGCAATTGGAGATTGATTATCACAGAAAATACGAGTACCTTTTTCAGTCTTGAATTCGAGTTTATTCACTAAGCGTTGTAGCCATATTGCTTGATTTGATTTGCTGCAGAGCAGATCACAATGTACTCGGCCTCAGCAGTTGATTGAGCCACCGTTTTTTGTTTGCTTGATTCCAACAGCAAGCACATGATCCTATTGTGAAGACAGAGCCACTTGTAATCTTCTTGTCTTCAACCGAACCTCCGCAATCACTATCGGAGAATCCTACCAATTCTAGTTCTTCGACTTTCTTTAATTGAATGCCATAGTTTAAAGTACCTTTAACATACCTTAGTACGTGTTTTGCTTCTTGGTATTGTTGCATCGTTGGAGCAGACATGTAGCAAGACAAATATAAAGTTGCATACATAATGTCTGGTCGTGAAGCACAAAGGTATAGCAAACCTCCGATCATGCTCCTATACTTTGTAACATCTTCAAGTTTCTCCTTTAAGACTTTTTTCTTTTTGTCATTTGGTGTTAAAGGTGTTGATAACATCTTGCATTCCTGCATTCCAAACTTCTTCAGAAGCTTCTTGGCATAATTTTCTTGTGATAAGAATATGCTACTTTAGTTTTAGATTACCTCCATGCCAAGAAAGAAGTTAAGTTCTCCTAAATCTGTCATCTCAAACTCGTTCTTCATCTTTTCTTTGAAGTCTTCGATTTCTTTTAAGTTGCTTCATGTGATTATAATGTCATCGACATACAAACTAACCACCAAGATTTCGTTTGTACCTTTCTTCACATAGAATGCTGCATCGTTGATGCTTCTCTTGAATTCATTCTCGATGAAGTATCCATCAATACGACCATACCATGCTCTAGGCGCCTGTTTTAAACCATAGAGTGATGTCTGGAGTTTAAGAACTTTACCTTCGCTTCCTTCTTCTATAAATCCTGGAGGTTGTTCTATGTAGACCTCCTCTTCTAACTCGCCATTAAGGAATGCAGACTTCACATCCATTTGGTAAAGTTTCCATCTGTTTTGAACAAGCCATAATAGTTCTAATCGTATCATACCTTGAAATCGGTGCAAATGTTTCAAGATAGTCCACACCATATTCTTGTGTGAATCCTCTGGCAACCAGTCTTGCTTTGTGTTTAATGGTATCTCCACTTGCATTAGTCTTTAACCGAAAAGTCCATTTGACACTAATCACGTATTTGTTACTCGGTCTTTCAACTACACTCCATGTTTTGTTCTTTAAAATCATTCGCAACTCTTCTTTCATGGCGTCTATCCACTTTTCATCTTGCAATGCTTCTTTTAATGCTCGTGGTTCTTCAGCCATCATAAGACACATTTCATGTATAAGCACCTCTTCTTGAACTTCATTTGTTTGACCCATCAACTCAATTATGGATCGAAATCCTCTTGGACCAACCGAATCTTCTCCTCCTTGATTCTAACCCTTATTCGTATTTGAGATTTGAAGTTGGTTGAAAGCATTACTTACTTAGTCTATTTGATCATTTAGATCATCTCCACATCCTTGTTCTCGTGTGTTCATCTTGACATGCGATATAATGGATTTCTCTTTGTTTTTTCAATCATTGCTCCATGTCTTCTTCTCACATAAAGTAACATCTCTTGAGACTTCTACTTTCTCCTCATTCACCAAATACACATGTTACTTTTTTGACTCATTGATTTAGCCTACAAATATCCCTTGTTTGGTCTTTGTGTCGAGCTTTTTCCTTTTTCATCCGGTATGTGTATGTAGCATACACATCCAAAAATTTTTAAGTGTTCAACACTTGGTTTCTTTCCACTCCATATCTCCAATGGTGTGACTCCTTTCTCCAATGACTTTGATGGCAATTGATTTTGTAAATATGTTGATGTTGCTATTGCTTCAGCCCAAAACTTATTTGGTAAGTTCTTCTCCTTGAGCATCGATCTTGCCATCTCTACAAGTGTCCTGTTTTTCCTTTCAGCAATACCATTTTGTTGTGGAGAATAAGGAGTTGTTACCTCATGATGTATGTCACTCTCTTGACATAGTTTCTTAAATTCGTTTGAGAAGTATTCTCCTCCTCTATAAGTTCTTAGTTTTTTGATATTCTTCTCCGATTAATTCTCCACAAATGGTTTGAACAGCTTGAACTTTGACAGCACTTCACTTTTGTTTCTATAAAGTAGACCCACGTCATCTTAAAGTAATCATCGATGAACGTAAGGAAATATTTACTTCAGTTCAGTGATTCACTTTGCATTGGACCGCACACATCCGAATGAACAAGCTATAATGATTGACTTGTTTTGCTTTCAGATTTATTTGGAAAGCTTTTTCTTGATTGCTTTCCCATCTCACATGATTCACATACTTCTCTTGCTACTGCAAATTTTGGAAGATCTTCTACTGTCTTCATCTTTTGCATTTTCTCCATCTTGTCATAGTTTACATAACCCAATCGCTTTTTACATGATCTTCCTCCTTTTTGGGTCTTGGATGATGCAATTTTCATTCTCAAAAATCAGTCGATATCCATTGGATATCATTTGAGAAACACTTAGTAAATTTCTTGCCAAATCGGGTACATAAAGGACATTTTTAATGATAAGATCTCCTCCTTTGTTAGTCGACACTTGTATGTCTCCTTTTCCTTCAGATATGACTTTACCACCATTCCCAACGCAAATGGTTATCTTCTTGCTTCGATCTAGATTAATGAAATGTCTTGAATCTCTTGACATGTGATTGGTACAGTCGCTGTCCACTAGCCAAGATTCATCACCTAATGTTGAAGTCTCTTTATCTTCAACGACACTAAAGAGCATGTGACACTCATCTTCACTTTCACCATCAGATTCTTCTAAATTTAGATGTGCTCTTTCACTCTTCCTAAGTCGACAATCTCTTGCTATGTGCTCTGGCTTGTTGCAAACATAGCACTTTCTTTCGTTGGTTGCACTTCTCTTCGAACCATTCTCTTTCTTTTTCCTGAAACAATCGACCTCATTGTGATTGTTCATCTTGCACACGCCACACCACTTGTTGGTCTTCTCATGGCGTTTTTTACTTTGCTTGTTATCTCCTCTTGAGCCAAGCTTTTCTCCATAGAAGGCACCCTCATTGATGCGATCTTCTCGGAGATTCAGACGCCTCTCATACACTTTTAGGGTTCCTATCAATTCTGTGACTGAGAGAATTGATAGATCTTTTGTTTGTTCGAGTACCCTAACGATACTATCGAATCTTTGTGGTATGGAAATGAGAACCTTTTGAACCACTTGGTAATCGGATTTCTCTTCTCCATGGACTCTTAGTTGATTACTCAGATTAATCAATTTTGTTGTGAAATCGTTTATTGTTTTACCCTCTTCCATCTTCAGATTTACTTATTCTCTTCTCAAGGTCTGAAGACTGATCATCTTAACTTGTGCACTTCCTTGAAACTCCATCTCTAAGGCGTTCCATGCTTCTCGTGATGTTGATGAAGAAGAAATTCTCGGAAATATGGATTCCGAGACTGCACTTTGAATGATTTGAAGCGCCATCATGTCCTTCAACAATTGATTTTTTCTTTCTCTTGTTGCTTGAGGCGTGGCTTCAGTGGTTGGAGTCTCTGTGATTCCATTCTCAATTACAACAACAAACGTTAGTTTGTTTCTCTCTCTCAAAATCGAATATCTCTGTTTCTCTTTCAATGTTGATGATTCTCTTTTTCTCTATCTCTGTGCTTTGATTGTTATCTCAAATAACAATAATGCTCTGTTTATTTGTGTTTCACGTTTTTGGTTTAATCAACCAACCAATATGCTTTATTAATTATCAACAAGTGTATATATAGTTCACAACATAGCTATTCACTAAAGGTTATATCTTCTAAGAGACATCTTTAAAACTAAAGACCCAAATTTACAAAGAAACACAACCATTCGATTGTACATATTCATACACACCTATTCGATTATACAAACTAATACATAAATCTTATAGTTTATATGAAACCCTAAAATACGACAATAATATATCGAATGATGGCTTTGATACGATTGAAGACTTGATCATCTCCAAGAAAGAGGACAATGGATAGTCAACCTCCGGACCAGAATCGAAAGAAAGTATAAGAAAAGGAAAAGGAAAATTCGAGTACGAACAAAAAGAAAGAAAGCTGTCATTTGCTCTTTTAGGTCAGTCAGTTCCTTGGGCTTACTAATGACCACTTCCAGAAGAACCTATTTGAAAACAGTCAAGACATACTTTGGTGCAAAATCAAACTGCTACCCAAAATGCTGCGGAAGCAAATCGCACCGACGTCATTCCGTCTCAACCAACTCCGCCGTCTCTCCTCCTCCGGCGGATTCACTCTCAATCTCCCAAAACTCGAACCCTCAAATGACGCTGACTTAATCTCTCAACTACTTGTCACCAATCACAATCCTTTCCACTTCATGGAATCTTCTCTACAGCTCAACGGAATCTCCCTCTCTCCCGACCTCATTCACCAAACCCTCCTTCGTCTTCGTCACAATTCCAAAATTGCTCTTTCCTTCTTCCAGTATCTACGCTCCTTACCTTCAACTACAACACCACTTACCTCCTTTAACCTCATCATCGATATCCTCGGACGTGTTCGTCAATTCGATGTTGTTCGACAGCTCATTGCTGAGATTGATCAACCTTCTCCGGAGACGTTTTTAATCCTCGTCAAACGCTTAATCGCCGCTGGTCTCACTCGCCAAGCTGTTCGTGCTTTCGATGACGCACCTTGCTTTCTTGAGAACCGCTTCGGTGTAGTTGAATTTGGATTTCTTCTTGACACGCTTTGTAAATATGGTTACACAAAGATGGCGGTTGGAGTTTTCAATGAACGGAAAGTGGAGTTTGGGTGCGATATGAAGATTTATACGATTTTGATTGCTGGATGGTGTAAACTTCGGAGGATTGACATGGCGGAGAAATTCTTAGCGGAGATGATTGAATCCGGGATTGAACCAAACGTTGTTACCTATAATGTTTTGCTTAATGGTATTTGTCGGACGACGAGTTTGCATCCTCAGGAGAGATTTGAGAGGAATGTGAGAAATGCAGAGAAGGTGTTCGATGAAATGTGTCAAAGAGGGATACAGCCTGATGTCACAAGCTTCTCGATTGTGCTTCACATGTATAGCCGAGCTCATAAATCGGAGTTGACTTTGGATAAGTTGAAACTGATGAAGGCAAAAGGGATTAGCCCGACAGTTGAAACATACACTTCGGTTGTTAAATGTCTCTGTTCTTGTGGTAGATTGAAGGAAGCAGAAGAGTTACTTGAAACAATGGTGGAAACTGGGATAAGCCCTTCTTCTGCAACATACAATTGTTTTTTCAAAGAATACAAGGGAAGAAAAGATGCTAACGGGGCAATGAATCTATATAGGAAGATGAAGAATGGATTGTGCAAGCCAAGTACGCAGACGTACAATGTATTATTAGGCACGTTTATCAATTTAGGGAAGATGGAAACTGTGAAAGAGATATGGGATGATCTTAAAGCAAGTGAAACAGGTCCGGATTTGGACTCATATACTTCATTGGTTCATGTGTTGTGTCGTAAGGAGAAATGGAAGGAGGCTTGTGGGTACTTTGTTGAGATGATAGAGAAAGGTTTCTTGCCACAAAAGCTAACTTTTGAGACACTATATAAAGGGTTAATACAGTCTGATAAACTGAGGACATGGAGAAGGTTAAAGAAAAAACTCGATGAAGAGTCCATCACCTTTGGCTCTGAGTTTCAGAGATATCCTTTTGAGCCCTACAAGAGATGAGTTTAGTAAGTATTGGAATAAGCATACCGCGCAAATGAGCCTATTGACCAAAGAGGAAGTTTTCAAGACAACATTGTTTCTGCTTCTATCGGGAGCTCTGAAGCTAATACTGATCATGAGGACTCGTGGAAGGTCACACTTACAAATGATTATGTGTGAAGAAAGCATTGATGTGCCATCTTCCTTCGGCTAAATTCTGTTTTTGGTTAAAACAATAGATGATCCATATGTCTAGAAACTCAACAACTAAACCAATTCACTCTCATGATATTGACTGCTTCAAATCCTGAGGTTTCGAAGTATGGTTAACTGTTGAATGGAAAGCAAGCATGAGCACACAAGTTCTACCACCTAACGTTCTAAGCATCAACCGTCGTTGGCAAAGCTTATCAAGCTCTCAGTAAGTCAGTCAAGAATTTCATCAAACATAAGAGAAGCTCAAACCAATTAGAATTGGATCACATTCACCTCAATCTTCCTCATCTGCAAGCCAAATACTTACTAAGCATATTGAAATAACAAGCAAGCAACATCAATGAAAGATGCATCAGCAAGCAACATCAATGAAAGATACATCAAGCAAGCAACATCAACGTAAACAAATATTTCTATTTCATCAACCTACCAATCAACTCTGCCTGGTTGTCCCTCATTTGAATCACGTCCGGATTACTCGTTCGCATGTCACCCGTATCACATCATCCAATCGACAGCATTACTTGGATTATCAGTCCGGATACCGTTTGGATCACTAGTCCGGATGGTCACCTCCAATTTCAATAAAAAGAATGAGTAATCATTTTTGTTAGTGTATTTTATAATTGACTACAAAACATAAGTCGCCTATAAATATTTAGGCAATACCCAATAAAGCAGGTTATATTAGATTTAGTATTCTTTTGGTTTTGTGTTATCATTTGTGACATGTTTCGACCATACTTTTAAAATTAATTGAAATTTATTTAATTTAATCATTTCTATTCCATCGTAAAATTATAAAATAATTATGGTATATATATACATTTCATTTGTTTGTATTTTCTTCTGTCATCTTTTAGCTGGTATGTGTAAGTAATTAGGTAAATCTGTATTAGTTTATGGAGTTTTATTTATGGTCTACAATTCAAAGTTCTAACCCTAACCTTAAGTATAATTTTGTCCTTAAAAAACCCATAAGAAGTAAATTTACATGTAAAAGAATCAGAATTGATTAGAGGAAATAAACCAAACCAAACCACAGCAGAGTCATCAAACAAATATTATTAATCCTCCAATAACCCAATCTCTCTCGCTCTCTCTCTCCCAGACAAAATACATTCTCGCTTTCTCTCTCTCACTTCAAATTCGACGAGACCTCTCTCCTTCTCTCGCAGCCGACGATCCATCCAAAACTCCGATCGTCTTTCTCCACCACCTTACGGCCTCTCCGTCGTCTCCATCCTCTCAATTACGATCTAACATCACCACGAACCGTTTCTCTTACCTCCGATACAAACTCCGAAAAATCCCAGAAACGTTACCATTAGAACCCTGTTTCTTTTTTCCTTCTTTGTATTCATTTGGCTTCGGGGATTAGATTATCCGGTGAGATTCGTAATAGCCTGCTTGATTTTCTAATCATGTTGTTTCTGAGAATAACTCTTGCGTGATTTTTTCTAGAGTTTATCTTCTATTATGTGACTGTGTAGAATAGCATCATCTCCTTCTATAACACTCTTTTCTGCTCCTTCTTTCTGTGGGTATAGCTCTGGGCAATTCATTTATCTGCACACCTGATTTTAGGGTTCGTTTTGCGTATTTCGGTTCGACAATTCGAGATTTAAAGGGCTTTAGGATTCGGTTTTGATTTTTGATCCTGTTTTGCGTGGTGCATCTGTGTTCTACCCTTTAAACCCATTGACATGAATTTCTTCTGTTTGCTTAGACATTTATCCTCGTTTTGTTTTGTCCACTTTAAGAGGAGAGTAGTATATTCCCTTGTTGTAATTTGAACCAAAGCATCCGTTAGATCTGCTTTGTTGTGGCATTGATGGAGATGACAAATCCATTCATCTTACGTGCTCCTGGGATCCTGGCATAGTCTTATTATTCCGTTGAAACAATGCTTTGTTTCTTATTCTTCTTTCTTACTGTTTCTGCATCTCGTACATTCCTCAGTCATAACCCAATATGAAGTGTGGGTTTTATCATCAACTTCAGTAGCATTGTATGCAGCTTACTAACTCATTCCTCTCATTCTTGTTTTTCTTAGTCCTATTCAGGTCAAGTAGATTGTCATAGTCAACTAAAGAGAGCTTGATTGAATTACTGGCTCATGTGAGAAGATGGCTTTCTTTAGAAATTATACGAACGATACTATCTCACATAATATTCTGGATGAAAATGAGGAGCGACATAATGCTGCTACATTTCAGAGTTCACCTTTAAACGAAGATGTGGATGGTACTTATAGTGAAAGAGGCTTTGACATGAATATGGACGTACAATATCAAAGTGACGCAGAACCAGGATGTAGCATTAGGCAGCAGAATCAGACAACAATTGGTAATGTAGCTGGTCCTGTGGATTCCCATTATCAACCTTCAGGGAGGAGAACAGGTGTATCTGGGAAGTGGGGTTCCACATTTTGGAAAGACTGTCAGCCGATGGGACAGAGAGAGGGCTCTGATTCTGCTAAAGATTTACAGGCCGGTTACAAAGAAGGTTATCACTCTGAAGATAATCTCTCAAATGACCGGAGTGAAAAATTAGATTCTGAAAATGAAAATGATGAGGATAAAGAATTGAACAAACATCAAAGTGGTCAAGCTGATGTTCCTGCTGATGAAATGTTGTCAGATGAATATTATGAACAGGATGAGGATAATCAAAGTGACCATGTGCACTACAAAGGGTATAACAATCCTACAAATTCTAGATCACTGCCAAAGACAGGATCTGCTATCCATAGCAACTCAAGGGCTTCAAGAGCAAATCACGAAAACATTCACTATAGTAGTAATAATCATGGCCACATTGATGATGCTGATATAGACTATGAAGAGGAGGAAGATGGTAAACTCTTTTAATCTTTATTCCTAAATAGAATACTGCACTTTCTGTTCTTAGATAGTATTAGAACTTGTGTATATATATTTTTCTCTGAGAACTTACCATGCCGAGTACTTAATTTGATCTTCGGTAACATTGTGATCTTATTTCTCGTCAGAGGATGACCCTGAAGATGCTGACTTTGAGCCATATGATCCTGTTCATGATGGGGGCGCAAGAAAGAAGGTTTGGTTTCTTTTATTCTTGTGTTGAAGTGCATATTCTTCACAATGAAGCTATACATTGAGTAAAAGAAATTGAAATAGTTTCTGAGCCAATTCCCTTGCTAAGTGTGCTATCATTGAAGTTAAGATGTTGTGTTATAGCTCGTAACTTGTTATAGTTTTGATGGGTTTCTTATAACTGGGCGGTTGTTTGATTTTAGCATGACCAAGCTTGGGACGTTTCTGATGAAGAACCTGAGAGTGATGATGATATTGATCTTTCTGATTTTGAGGATGACTATAGTACCAAAAAGCCCAAGGTTAGGCAACAAGGTAAAGGTTTCCGGAAATCAAGTTCTGGACTTGAACGGAAACCATTTAATGCTTCTAGTCGACAGAAGAGGAAAACATCTTATCAAGAGGACTGCTCAGAGGAGGACTCTGACAATGACAATGATGAGGGTTTTAGAAGCCTGGCCAGAAGAGGTACAACTCTCCGACAAAACAATGGAAGGTTGACCAATAACATAGGACACAGTAGTGAAGTTCGCAGCTCCAGCAGATCAGTTCGTAAAGTCTCTTACGCTGAGAGTGAAGACAGTGAAGATATAGATGATGGCAAAAATCGAAAAAACCAAAAGGTATGATATCTTGTTAAATTTTAAGGTTTCCGCCCTTGACTTATGTTTGCTTGTGGATCTGGTAATTTAGCGCAGTAGTGTCATGAGCCTTTTCCGAGGGGTCTTAATAACTTATTGTTGTAGTTCTATTCTTCACTTCAAACATATTATCTTTCTGTTGGAAACACGGTAGATTTAATTTATGTCCGTCTTGGTGAGCTGCATCTGAGCTAGAGCAGCCAGTAATTCTAATTGCTTGACCTAGAGGGAAAGCAATGACTTTTAGAAGCCTTGCCCAGCTATTTTTAAATTCGCATCCTTTGTTTTTGCTATTTAATCTAATATATGCTCCTTAGGATGACATTGAAGAGGAGGACGCTGATGTTATTGAGAAAGTGCTCTGGCATCAGCCAAAGGATTTGGATGCTGACACGAATAACAAATCAGCAGTTCCTGTTCTAGTAAGCCAGCTGTTTGATACTGAGCAAGACTGGAACGAAATGGAATTCCTTATAAAATGGAAAGGCCAATCACACTTGCATTGTCAGTGGAAATCATTGAGCGATCTCCAAAATGTACATCCTGAGGACTCCATTTTATATTGAGTTTTTGATCAAGATTTATATGATGCTATTTTCTTTTCTAAATTTATATCTCATTGCTTATGTTGTGTTCTTGCAGCTTAGTGGGTTCAAGAAAGTTCTTAACTATATGAAGAAAGTGACGGAGGAGATTAGGTACAGAACAGCACTCTCACGAGAGGAGGTAATGATGAAAGTTGAAAGTCTACAAGATTTTCTGAATTTTGTTATCTTTACTTTTAAAAGGAAGATAGCCATTAGTGGGTACTGATGGTCCCGTCATGGTTTTACTTCTTACTTAGCTTGTTAAACCAATGTTTACCATCTAAGGTGATAATTGTTGTGTATACTAAGGCACCATTGAATATGTTTTGCCATAGTAGGTATTGTAATGTGCTAAATAGATCTGTCAGAAATGTTGTTATGGTAACTGAAATCATTTTACTTGATATACCCTATATTTTTCAAGATCGAGGTCAATGATGTGAGCAAAGAAATGGATCTGGACATCATTAAGCAGAATAGTCAGGTTAGTCTTTTTGGTCCATAAAACTTGCAATTTAGTTGCGTCTCGCCTTCTTCTGTTTTTATCCATCTATCCATTTCTTGTGGAAATTTTCGACTTTTTCTCTTGTAAACTAATTTAGTTTGTGTAATTTAGGTAGAAAGAATAATTTCAGATCGAATAAGCAAAGATGCATTCGGTGATGTGGTGCCAGAGTATCTGGTAAAGTGGCAAGGGCTATCGTATGCTGAAGCAACTTGGTACATTTTTTGTTCATTTATCTTCTGAAATAATTATTTTTATCTTCCTTTTTCTTTCCTGTTGATGTTAGATGAGAGGAAAAGGAAATCTGATCGTTTAATTACTTGTTTGGTATCCTAAACCACTCATAGAAAAAAGGGGTACTTGTTGAATTGTCTCTTGCCTTTTTTTAGTGTAGAGGAAGTAAATAATTTGATAATTGGGGCTTCCCCTTTTTCCACTTTGGTTCCGTCTCTTAACTTACAGTGTGGATGGATCTTGCCTCGTGTTTTCTTCTCTTTTATAGTGACTGAGTGTTGTTTCAGAAATTGAGAAGCTTGGTATAAATGGTCTAGAATTTGTAATTGGTATTGATGTATCGCCTCAATAATCATTTACTTCCTGTCTTTGATTAGGGAGAAGGATGTCGACATAGCATTTGCACAAGTTGCTATTGATGAGTACAAGGTAAATTTGTTGTTCGTTTTTCTCCTTTAGCTTTACCATTTGGATTTCATTCTGTAACTCGTTGTCCAACTATTTTTCTTCTTTTTTTGTTTCCTGTCGTTTAGGAGTTATAAAAAAATTAGGCTCAAATTTTGTAGTCACAAGGTGGTAGCTGTCAGTTTATCGACATATACAGTTTAAATCTTGTTTATATAGCACAAGAATATATTACTAGGAGCTGATGCTTATAAAGTATTAAGTAACTTTGTTTAGTCAGTCTAAGAAGTCCTAATGTTCAACCTACTGAAGTGTGCTTATTGTACATGTCAATTCCTCATCTAATTATATTTAGACTATTATATACATGGATCTACTTCTGCAGAATCAGAACCATAAGAAACCTAAGCTTCTCTAATGCTTGAGGTTATTTCTATCTATATTCAGGCTCGCGAGGTTTCAATTGCAGTGCAAGGCAAAATGGTGGAACAACAGCGTACAAAAGGAAAAGGTCTGTTACCTGAGTTAATAACCTTGTAAATTTTAGTTTATCTTGTGAGCTGGTTCTTTCTAGTTTGGTCTCTTTAATCTCTTCCTTTTGAATCCGAAAGAGATGCTCTTGTAAAGTTTAATTATAAAATGACCAGCGTCTTTAATTGTGGTTCATCCACAAAAGAATACTTTTTCCTGATGGTTTCTTCTCTTGTTCACATGATGGTTATGCTACTTTATTCCTTTCCAGCTCATAAATGTGAATGTTACAGTTTAATTGAACAGTAACAAAATAGCTAAGAGAGGCATAGCTGTCACTTTGCTATGTTTATGTTGATTGTGGTCATTTTCTGTTTTGCTCGTGATTGGAAAGTTATGCTTATGCTCCCACTTTCTATCTGAGACAGTAGGGTACGTAGAAAATTTGTTTTCAGTTGCTTAGTTATTTTTACTGTTCTGTGTAGCAAGCTTGAGGAGGCTTGACGAGCAGCCTGAGTGGTTAAAAGGAGGTACCCTTCGTGACTATCAGCTGGACGGTTTAAATTTTCTTGTCAACAGGTGGGTTTCTTATCTCATTTCATAATTGCTGATGATGCTATACTTGTCTGTTCAATCAGTCTAATGGTTTTCATTTTTCAGTTGGCTTAATGACACTAATGTCATTTTGGCTGACGAAATGGGTCTTGGTAAAACTGTTCAGTCAGTTTCAATGCTTGGGTTTTTGCAGGTGAGAATTCTTTTCTTTTCAAGTGAGCATTCAAGTTTGCTTATGAGTTGAAAGTCTTGTTTCTTTTTGTCAGCATTACTATTTTCTATGAGTTAAGAATCTCTTTTTACTTTTTTTTTCCTCACAGAATACCCAACAAATTCCTGGTCCATTTCTTGTGGTTGTGCCTTTGTCAACATTAGCTAATTGGGCTAAAGAATTCAGAAAGTGGCTTCCCGGCATGAATATAATAGTATATGTTGGCACCCGGGCTAGTCGAGAGGTGAGAAAAAAAGAAATGGTGATCATAGTATAGCTTTTCTAATAATCTTCACAGTGTTACGAGTTCCTCTTATGTCTCCAATTTTCTATCTATGTCTTTCCTTCACTAGCCTACTCAATATGCTTGCCTATCCAAATTATATAGGAGCTGTGGCTTTAGTTTTTAGTCTTAAGATTTCTGATCTATTATTGTATGACAGTAATAAATTCATTTTTAACAACTTGTAAACTTCTCTCTCCCTCTTTTATAGAATTTGATTTGTGTAGAGATTTGGCTTCAGGTGTGTCAGCAGTATGAATTTTACAATGAAAAGAATGTAGGCCGGCCCATAAAATTCAATGCACTGTTGACTACATATGAGGTAGTTCTGAAGGATAAAGCTGTTCTGTCCAAGATTAAGTGGATTTACTTAATGGTGGATGAAGCACATCGACTGAAAAATAGTGAGGCACAACTGTACACGGCCCTTTTGGTATGTGACTTATCTAGGAATGTTTATCTGGTTTCATGGTTTTCTCTTTGGTTGTTCACAATTGGTGGTGTATCTTATCTGTGTCAGGAATTTAGCACGAAGAACAAATTGCTCATTACTGGTACTCCATTACAGAATAGTGTTGAAGAGCTTTGGTATGTTTTCTTACCTTGTTTAGTCTTTCTCTACAGATGACCTTTTGTTCTTATTTCAGATTCACATTGTTCCTGAAACTTGGAACTTTATGTCCTTTGTTTGTTTGCAATCTTTGACAGTGTTGATTTTTGTATTTTATGTGGTTGTTCCATTCTTTTTTTGGTGCAAGCTATGTTCTTGATAATTCTGATGATGCCCTTTTGTTGTCACTGACAATGCTTATATTGGAACTTTAAAAAAAGTGCCGATACATAATGACTTTTAGCTAACACGTTTAACATGGACTAGTCCTTGAAGGATATGCTACTTTTACTCTGCTCTGATGATAGACAACTTATATATATATTTGCAGGGCTCTGCTCCACTTTCTAGATCCTAACAAGTTTAAGAATAAGGATGAGTTTGTTCAAAATTACAAGAACCTTAGCTCATTTAATGAGTCTGAGGTAAGTTTTGTTCATTGCATAATTGTATTAGTGAAATGTATGTGAATTATTATATAATCGTCCACTAGCTTATACTTCTTTGGAATTTAGCTTGCCAATCTCCATATAGAGTTGAGACCCCATATTCTACGACGAGTTATCAAAGATGTTGAGAAGTCATTGCCTCCAAAAATTGAGCGTATACTAAGAGTTGAGATGTCCCCTCTTCAGAAACAGTAAGCATAACTTTAGTGAGTAACTGTTGACAGGATAGCTTTAAATATTGCGAACTGTAATCCCTTGTTCAATTTAGATACTACAAGTGGATACTGGAGCGCAACTTCCATGATTTAAATAAGGGGGTGCGCGGTAATCAGGTGGGCCACTTTATGATTCTCCCAGGCTCTTATGGTTTGGTCATATATTTGTTATTCCTTTCCCCTCTCCACTGTAAATAAGGTGGATCAGTTTAATAGGCATCCAACTTCTTTAGTTTGCAGGTATTTCAAATTTCAAGCTAACAAGCTCTTAGTTACAATCAACAGGTTTCACTTTTAAACATCGTGGTGGAGTTGAAGAAATGCTGCAATCACCCTTTCTTATTTGAAAGTGCAGACCATGGATATGGGGGTGACATAAATGATAACTCTAAGCTAGATAAAATTATTCTAAGCAGCGGAAAGCTAGTTATCCTAGATAAGTTACTGGTTAGACTGCGTGAGACTAAGCATCGAGTTCTTATCTTCTCTCAGGTTCGATTCAGTGACTTTTCTTCTCCGTAGTTTGTTTTGATTTTATTGAAATGTATTTTCCTACTATTCGTTTCATAGACTGTGTTAGACTAAGTGCCTTATACTTATCTTCCCGCTTGTGGATTTAACTACATTTGGTCATCATAGTGGTTCTTTCCTTCTTTTTTTTTCTTTTCTTTTGAAATGAACATGTGTTCTTCGTTAATATGCATTTATTCTGAAGTGTATGTCCTATCATAAAGTTTGATGATAACTTTATAAAAGTGTTATTCTGCCCATATTTTATCAGATGGTTATATTACCTTAGGTTCATCTTGTGTATAACTCAATTCTTAATTTGCATTACTCTTGGCTGTGCTTTTGTTTGCTGTATGAGAAGCACACTTCTGGAAATTGAGAAAATGTTCAGGTTCCTTTATTACTATGTTAGGAATCAAATTTGTTCAAAATAGCTTGAGCTCTATTGAGAGGAACCCCTTAAAACGCATTGGTCTTGTTGACAGGCTTTCTTGCAGTGTTAATCTTACAAAATGTCTTGACCTTCAAGAATTAATTGTCTGACATTGTTTAATTTACAGATGGTAAGAATGTTGGATATCCTGGCTGAATACCTTTCTCTTAGAGGTTTCCAGTTCCAGAGACTGGATGGTAGTACTAAAGCAGAACTGCGGCAGCAGGCAATGGATCATTTTAACGCACCTGCTAGTGATGACTTTTGCTTTCTTCTTTCGACTCGAGCTGGTGGACTAGGTATCAATCTTGCTACTGCAGATACAGTCGTTATATTTGACTCTGATTGGAATCCTCAGAATGACCTACAGGTTTGGCCTCCAACAAAACCCTCTACACTTGGGTTGATCTACTTTTTATCACTATCTGCTGAAAGTAGAATCTCAACGCTTACTATAACAGGCCATGAGTCGAGCGCACAGAATCGGGCAACAAGAGGTCGTGAACATATATAGATTTGTCACTAGCAAAAGTGTTGAGGAAGAGATTCTGGAGCGCGCTAAAAGAAAAATGGTACAGTAGTTTTAGGAGGATACCTGCTCAGATTATGTTTTGCATAAATTCCTTAGCAGCACCAATGAATTTTTTAGCTCTAAATCTTCACCTTCATGAAAGGATCTACTTCAGCATTGTCACCACTTTAGTGTGAATACTTTAGCTATTTCTATACTTAAGTTTAAACTCCAGATGCTGTTATTTTTTGTTTGGGCTATCATAGAATCTTAGTTTTGCTTGTTCACTTCGTTTCTGTTGCCATTGAGCATGTTGTAAGATCCATTTTTAGATATAAATCACCTAGGGATGAGGTAGCTTCAAAACCCAGACATCTTTATATTTGTATCACTTTGCCATAGCATGTAGTAATTTTGTTGGTCCACCATTCCTTAGGTTCTTGATCATTTGGTTATTCAAAAATTGAATGCGGAGGGTAGGCTGGAGAAGCGAGAAGCCAAAAAAGGAAGCAATTTTGACAAGGTAAAGACATTTTTTGAATCTTATACCATAGCTGTTTGATTTCCTTTCAAGGTTTAATTTCTGTAAGAATGAATTATTACTTGTATTGTAGAACGAGCTTTCTGCAATATTGAGATTTGGAGCAGAAGAACTTTTTAAGGAGGATAGAAATGATGAAGAAAGTAAAAAGCGGCTGTTGAGTATGGATATCGATGAAATTCTAGAGAGAGCAGAGCAAGTTGAGGAAAAGGATACTGGTGAGACCGAGCATGAACTTTTGGGTGCTTTTAAGGCAAGTACATATGCTTTTTTTCCCTCTTTGATTCAGTTTTAGGAATAGATGCAGGAAAGCAAAGCAGCCAGAGGTCGCTTGTTCTTTATCACTACTAGAATTTTCTTTCAAGTGTTGCCATATGTGTATTTGTTTTTGCACAATGTCTTACCTAAACAGTTTCTAAATCTCTGAAAACTCCTTAACAATGCTAACTTTTCTGTGCAATTAGGTTGCCAACTTCTGTAATGCTGAAGATGATGGGTCCTTTTGGAGTCGCTGGATAAAACCTGATTCCGTGGTTATGGCTGAAGTAAAAATTCTAACTTTTATGAAAATATATATTTTAGATGGTCTGTTTAGATTTGTCAGTTTCTAAAATCGTGTTAACTTTGTGTAGGAAGCTCTGGCACCACGGGCTGCTAGGAATACGAAGAGTTATGTGGATCCTAGCCATCCTGACAGGACTAGCAAAAGAAAAAAGAAAGGATCTGAGCCTGCTGAGCATACCGAGAGAAATCAAAAGCGCAGAAAAACTGAATATTTTGTTCCTTCAACTCCATTATTAGAGGGTACTTCAGCGCAAGTGAGAGGCTGGTCTTATGGAAATCTTCCTAAGAGAGATGCACAACGATTTTATCGAACAGTATGTCTTAGACTATTCTTATTTAGTTTTTCTTTCTGCATACTAGAAAAAGTTTGAATTTGAGGCTCATCTATTTCTTGGTTTCGCCTATAGGATATCCTTAGCTTGATGCGTAAATTTTCTTTTTCGGTCGTGGGCTTTATCAGTTTTGATGTTACTTGACTAATTTTATGATTTATTGACTGGTTTGTTTAGTTTTATTGCGTGATGTTTTTGAAGTAACGCATCTGACAATTCTCATTGTATGATTCAGGTCATGAAGTTTGGGAACCATAATCAAATTGCATGTATTGCAGAAGAGGTTGGGGGCGTTGTTGAAGCAGCCCCAGAGGAAGCACAAGTTGAGCTATTTGATGCTTTAATTGATGGTTGTCGAGAATCTCTTGAAACAGGAAATTATGAACCAAAGGTGAAACTTGAAATAAAATATCTGAACTGCAGGCTTAATTTTCTTTTCTTCTTTTCCTAGTAGTTCCGCGTTCTCTTGGATATTTCCAATCTTCCTGTTTTCTCTTCTCTACAGGGTCCTGTGTTGGATTTCTTTGGTGTGCCTGTAAAGGCAAACGAACTATTAAAACGTGTGCAAGGACTGCAGCTCCTATCAAAACGCATTAGTCGATATGACGATCCAATTTCACAATTTCGGGTGTTGTCATACCTTAAACCTTCAAATTGGTCTAAGGGTTGCGGTTGGAATCAGAGTATGTGCAATCTTATTCAGTATTATTGTATCAGCGTCAGTCTTATGTTTTCATTCTAATTCTTTTTATTATTTGGTGTTCTTAGTCGATGATGCGAGATTGCTTCTGGGAATACTTTATCATGGTTTTGGAAATTGGGAAAAGATAAGATTAGATGAGAGCCTTGGACTTACGAAGAAGATAGCTCCTGTTGAACTTCAACACCATGAAACTTTTCTACCTCGTGCTCCAAATTTAAAGGAGCGTGCTACTGCACTTCTCGAAATGGTGTGCATTACTTGCTGTGTTTTCCTTCAAGACTTCCTTATTTATTAATATTTCTAATAAACTTCCCCGAAGAATAGATTGACAGTATGAAATTTACTTTCCACAGGAACTTGCTGCAGCAGGAGGCAAAAACACAAATGCCAAAGCATCCCGTAAAAATTCCAAAAAGGTTAAAGATAATCTTATCAATCAATTTAAAACACCTGCAAGAGATCGAAGAGGAAGATCCGGTCCTACCAATGTAAGTTTAATATCATCAAAAGATGGACCTCGGAAAACCCAAAAAGCTGAGCCGTTGGTGAAGGAAGAAGGAGAAATGTCTGATGATGAGGAAGTTTACGAGCAGTTCAAGGAGCAGAAATGGATGGAATGGTGTGAAGATGTCTTGGCTGATGAAATCAAAACTCTTGGACGTCTACAAAGATTGCAAACCACGAGTGCAGACTTGCCAAAGGAGAAGGTTTCATATCTTGTTTTTTATTTTAGTTTTTATTTATCGTTCATAATACTAGACTTGCTGTCTGATCTTTTCTCAAAATTCATTGTGTCCCAAAAATAGGTGCTTTTCAAAATCCGGAGATATTTGGAAATCCTTGGGCGAAGAATAGATGCAATTGTCTTAGAACACGAAGAGGATTTATACAAGCAAGATAGTAAGTAACGTAACCCCTCTGCTATGCAGCCACATTGTTTTTTTTTTTCTTCTAAAATTCATAATCAAAAAATTGATGATCTTTGAAGTGCAAGTTCCAAGTCTCAAATTACGTAGATTTATTTTATGCTTATGGTTGGTTGTATCATAAACGGGAAATTGCAATGCAGGAATGACAATGAGATTGTGGAACTATGTTTCAACATTCTCAAATTTGTCGGGGGATCGACTCAATCAGATATACTCCAAATTGAAGCAGGAAAAAGAGAAGGAAGAAGGGGTCGGACCATCGCATTTCAATGGTTCAGCTGCTGGCTTTGGTTCTAGGAACTTCCAGAGACACAGCAAAACATCAGGGAGTTCCCAAGGATCGCAGCAGGTTCACAAGGGCATAGACACAGCAAAATTTGAAGCATGGAAACGGAGAAGAAGAACAGAAAACGATGTTCAGTCAGAGCGACCACCACCAATAACAAACTCTAACTCACTGGGAATACTTGGCCCTGGACCATTGGATAGAAGCCATCGCACACGTCAAACTGGATTTCCCCCAAGATAAAGCTCACTCTGTTCTGAGAACCATACTAATATGCTGTGCACTCGCCGGTTGAACTCAGAATCCAGAAGTTCAACAACATAGATACTCAGAAGATTCATTTTTTTACAATACAGCAACGACGTTCGGTTTTGGTTACTCAAATTCGAGATTCGCTTAACCGAGAGAAGTGGATGCTGAAGCTGATGGAATGATATATGACCCGAGAAAGCCATAGTTTACCATTTGGTTTGCTTAGGTAGAACAATAGCTGTGGATGTAGTCGAGCTGCTTTAACTTCATTTCCTTTTTATATATATGTTACCCATTTGGAATAGATCAAATTGTACATTACCAGTTTTGTTAAATTTCAATTTACTCAACATTATAAAGTTTTTATGAAAAGTATTCGCCTACTTCCATCATATGTAAACTTGTTACTATACAAGTGTAATTACTGACATTCCAAAAACAACGAAATGAATAAGGTGCGATTGACAAAATCTGATCTAACTCAAATCCGTCTCTAAAATTCCCTTTTAGCTATTAAGAAAATATAGTTTTAACTTAAGCATATAATAGTTATTTTATTCTTTTTTCTTTTCTAATTAGATGTTCTATCTCTAATGTATTACGGTAGGAATCAAAAAAAGATTCTATCAAGCTGGATTGAGGACTTCCAAGTTGTCAGGATTTTTTTCTTGGCCTGTATCCGAAATTCTATCTTTATATATGTGGTTTTTTATCTTCTAACTTGTATTACCGATATCCACTCCTGATCTGATCTGATATCTTTGTAATCGGTTTTATTAGTTACACAGTTTAGTTTTCTTTGTCAATATTGGGCGGGCTATTAGCCAAATTCCTGTATAGTGTAGACAGCATAATTCGATCCTAAAACATACAAATGCGCCTGCTTTTAATGGATTTACTAGTTGTCATTAGGTTAAAGATCACTTGCAATTACATAGTTTAGTTTAAGAAAAAAAGAATTCAATTTTATAACAATAATAATTTTTTTTTTGCTAGTGGTCTTCAGTCTAGTGACAGATGGTAAATCCAAAAGACAGACGTACTTACACATGCAAGGATAAGTTTCACCATCTATATTATATAGAAACTTATTAATGGACGGATAAATTGTGATCCAACTTTTTTTAAAATAAATATTAAAACAAGAGAGTGAGAGATAGTGAAGAAGTCCCGAGGATTCGGCGTTCGGTCGTGTGGTCTAAGTTACAAAAACAAGTTTGTGTGGCTCTCTCTCTTTTATTATCTCCTTATCTCTCTTCTTCTCGTTTCCACCTCTTATCTTCCTTATTTTCTTCTATTTTCATTTCCCTCCCTCTTTATTTTTCTATCTTTACTTTTTACCCCCTAACTTCTTCATTCTCACCTGCATCCCCCACCTCACAATCTCACTTTCATTCTAAATTTCAAAACATGACCCATTACGAAGAAAACTACAAAGAGACAAGGACAAAAAAGCAAATATGCAAAAGTACTTCAAATGGATTATGAACCATACGTAAGTGCATAGATTTTTAACGTTGCTCTTATCCGCCACGCGTCTAAGGCAAAGCTTTTTGATTGGGATAAACTAAATTACGAAATACATATACGTACAAAACTCTATATTTAAAATGAAAATTAATTTAAATAAAGAAAGATATATTAAAGAGGCTTGTGAAGACGCAGGATTCCAAAAGACCCTCTCAGGAGCTTCCGGCTTATTCAGAGGTTAACTTTTCTCTCTCTGTCTTTCTGATTTTGCAGAGTTTGCAACTTGTTTTCTCCGCTTGTGTTACTCTCTTCATGTATGTGATCTTTTACTTTAATGTTTAAACTAACTTCTGATAACTCTTTCAAGTTCTTAACACATGCATACTTGTTGGTTAGATGAGATATGATCGGTGGTAACAATATGTATGTGTGTATGTGTGTGTGTTTATTGGAGTTGATAGTATGGTAACAACATGTATAATATACATCCATATGTTTTACTTCTATTCGATTTTCTGGTGAAAGATGAGATTGTGTATTGAGAGTTTATGAAACTGTGACAGTGCAGAGGAAGAGCTAAAGGAAAAGGGGGAAAAAATGGACTATATGAATGGACCAGGGAGACACCATCTGTTTGTACCAGGACCAGTGAACATACCGGAACAGGTAATTCGGGCGATGAACCGGAACAACGAGGATTACCGGTCACCTGCAATCCCTGCACTTACAAAAACGTTGTTGGAGGATGTGAAGAAGATATTCAAGACAACATCTGGAACACCATTTCTGTTTCCTACAACAGGGACTGGTGCTTGGGAGAGTGCCTTGACTAACACGTTATCTCCTGGAGACAAGATTGTTTCGTTTCTCATTGGACAATTCAGCTTGCTTTGGATTGACCAGCAGAAGAGGCTTAAATTTGATGTTGATGTTGTTGAAAGTGATTGGGGACAAGGTGCTAATCTTCAGGTCTTAGCTTCAAAGCTCTCACAAGACCAGACTCATACCATTAAAGCCATTTGTATTGTCCATAACGAGACAGCTACTGGAGTCACCAATGACATATCTGCTGTCCGAACTCTCCTTGGTCATTAACAAAAACCATCTCTTTTTCTGTTTTGCTTTCTCTGTTACTAATCTCACTTACACATGCTTATGTATATATACACACAGATCACTACAATCACCCAGCTTTGCTGCTAGTGGACGGTGTTTCCTCCATTTGTGCACTAGATTTCCGAATGGATGAGTGGGGAGTGGATGTGGCTTTGACTGGATCTCAGAAAGCCTTGTCTCTTCCAACAGGTCTTGGTATTGTGTGTGCTAGTCCCAAAGCCTTGGAAGCTACTAAAACTTCAAAATCCCTCAAAGTCTTCTTTGATTGGAATGACTACCTTAAGTTTTACAAGCTTGGAACCTATTGGCCATACACTCCATCTATTCAACTTCTCTATGGTCTTAAAGCTGCTCTTGAACTTATCTTTGAGGAAGGACTTGACAATGTCATTGCTCGTCATGCTCGTCTCGGAAAGGCCACTAGGTAATTAAGTTTATACCTTTGTAATCACTTCAAATCAAGCCAATCGTCGAATTCATGATCTTAAAGAGTCTTTTAGTATATCGATTTATCGAAACATTATGACTAGAGTTTGGTTATTGATATGGATCATTTACTTAGGCTGGCTGTTGAAGCATGGGGATTGAAAAACTGCACACAGAAGGAAGAATGGATAAGCAACACAGTGACAGCAGTTATGGTGCCTCCAAATATAGACAGTTCAGAGATTGTGAGAAGGGCTTGGCAAAGGTACAACTTAAGTCTTGGTCTTGGTCTCAACAAAGTTGCAGGAAAGGTTTTCAGAATTGGACACCTTGGAAACTTGAATGAGGTATATTCATTATAATACTTGAGCTATACATAGTTTATCATAATTTATTTTTCTAGTTCATCAAACTTCTTAAATCAAATGCAGCTGCAACTTTTGGGATGTTTGGCTGGTGTGGAGATGATATTGAAGGATGTTGGGATTCCAATTGTAATGGGAAGTGGAGTTGCAGCTGCTTCTACTTATCTTCAGAACAACATGCCTATGATTCCTTCTAGAATCTAAATCCATTTCTCCATCTCTCTTTCTCTCTTTCTTTCTCTCTCTCTCAATGTAAAACAACACTCCTGTTTTCTCTTTATTCCTTTTACTACATTATCTATGTTTTTATTTGCTATTCTGAACAAACATATTAAACAAAAGATCAAAAATTATTTACTCTTCACAGTTAACATTTTCTCAACACGTTCATTTGTATTAATATGAGGGATGCTATGGTAATATTAGTGGACCCAACCAAGTACTTGTGGGCTAGTGGTTTCCGCTTAAGGAGGAGTCGTTCTGTTGGTCTGAGTTAAAGATTGATTCCCATCAAACACGAAATTCACTAAACTCTCACTTGGTCAGGGGAATCATCTGGCATTTTTCCGTCTCTAGAGGATTATGGATGATTAGTCATTCACTCAAAGGGTAGTCAGGTTCTATCCGACTCAAAACTATTTTTGGCGAGAGAATTTTCGTTAGTAAAGTTAAAATATGATCTTTTAAACTAAGTAATGTGCATTTTTGTGGAGATTGATATAAAACCAAAAAGACATTGTAATTGGAGAAGTGAATTAGAAGACAATTTGTGAGTCATATTATTGCCAAAAACATTTCCAAAGCCATGTTTCCTGATGGAGGGTCTTATATGTAACAAAGAAGGAAGATTTTTATAATAGATAGAATGTTTTTTTTTTTTTATATTCTCAGCAAAAACCATATAGATCATATATGTATTGTTCAGGTCCATACACTAGATATTGTTGTAAGAGAGGAATCAACAGTGAAAATCAACAAAAATGGGATAAACGTAGCATTAAAAAGAGTTAATGGAATAAACAAAACTGAGATGATTTTGATTCACGTTCCATTGGTGTTCTCTAGTTGAGGCATAATCAAGAGCAAGAATTTCGAGCATCTTCAATAAAAACGGGCTTAATATGCATTTTTGGATTTTTTTGGTCCAAGATTTAAATAATCCTCATGACTTATTTGATCAAATAAAAAACATATGGGGCTATTCAATGATTTTAAATTCATTAAGCCCCTCACCCCTAAAAATGTGCATGTTATTTTCATTAGAGAGTAATTCATTTTTGTTTTTCAAATTTTTGTAAGGATTTGATAGCCGTTAAAGGATTTAAATACCTTTAAAAGCAAATAACCGACTTAAAATTCCAGTACTTTTATTCTCTTCTTCCTTTACAAATTACTCGGTTAGTTCTTTTATTCCGGTTCTTTTCTCGTTAAACTTGACTATCATACACCCAAATTCTTATCCTTAGTTATGTGGGATATTCTCACATTCTAGTTAATGTTTGTTCTATGAATTTCATTATTTCTCGTTGGCCTTGTTAGAATTGTGATAAAAATGTCGTTTTGATGTTTTGATTAGAGGAATTTAGGGCTAATTTTTCTGTGTGTTTGATCTTTCTAGGATTTGTGATAGTGTAGCTTTCTTGCTTTTTTTTACAACTTTCCTAATGTTGGATCTTCCGTCCAAAATTTTTATTATCGTGAGTGTTGGAACCGGTCTTAGCACAATGAGTACTAAAACGGTGGTTCCTGATTAAAAGAGTAGGGAAGAATGGGCAAGGACACTTGTGGATTTGATTGGGAGCAAGAGCTAGTTAGCTAAAAACAAGAAGAGATGATTGCCGAATTGATATTCTTATTAGACTTTGTATGCCAAAAAGTCCATCCCTTTTATCAAAAGACTGTGCCTTTATTTATAATTTATAGAGGCGGTTATATGTGTAGAAAATAAAAGAAGATTTACAAGTCTTGTTGATAAAACTGAATCTGTTAAGATTCATGTTAGATTTGTAGAAGTTTTCCATGTCGGAAAAGAAAAACTTCCATTTATCGTTTGCTGATTTGTCATCCGACTTCTCTTTAGGTTCGTGGAATCTTCTGAGACGAGACACTTTGCCGAGTCAAATATCTTATCCGAGTTGAAGACTTAGTGCTTGCAACCGGGCTGTTTTTTTATATTCGACGTGTTGTTTTCAGTGGACTGAAGTAGGATCTTTGATCCACCTCTAACAGTGAGGTTAATCTTTCTCTACTTTTTTTGTCCACTTTACTATAGTTGGATCGACAAGATTCATAACCAAAGCACATACTTTAAAATTTCTTTTTTATTATTTTTTCTTACATTGGAGAAGAATCGAATTCGGATACTTAAAGATTTGTATAGTGACCACTACTACTAGACCATATATCCTTGACTTAGCTTCAATTTTTTTGTCAATCTTACTCATTATCTCTAATACTAATAGGATCGACAAAGTCAGATCCATAGCCAAATTGCTTCCATTGGAACATAGTGGAATTTTCACCACCTAATACTATGCTATATCAGGAATAAACCTTGGCATTTTTTTTCAGTTCTACGTAAAAGAAATCTATATTTCATTTTTTTCAATATTTTTAATTAAAAATTGGGTTGCAAGACGGTATTTTCGCCCATATTGCGATTAAAGAAGGCCTTATCAGATTGATACAAGGCATATTAGACCAAGAATTCGCCCACCAATTCATTAGCCACTATGGTGTCATGCCCAGCCCATTCTAAGTACCTTACAAGTCAATCATAGGTCCTAAATCACATTCTAACTTGTGGATACATAAGTATTTTTTTTTCAAGAACTATAAATTATATTAATCTTGAATGCCAAGAGAAAAGTAAGTCATTTACAAAGGTACAATTTCTAGAAAGATTGCAAATATTTTGAGCTAATCAGTCAGCTTTTTTGTTGAGAGATCTTGGAACTTGCTGAATGGAAAAAGAAGTGAAGAGTCTTATGAGTCTATTGAACTCCTCCAGATAATAAGAAAAAGCTGGTCAATCGTCTAGACTGGTCACTATTTTCAAAATCTTCGAACATCTGTAGCGCGAATGACTTCTGAAATCCCTAGGGCTAATAAAGATTTTATGGCCCAAAAAACTGCTTCCAACTCCATATGCAAAGGGGATAGACATCAGAACACCCCTTTTGCTCTCATGCAGGCATCAACTGTCGAATCTGGAAAGCAATACCACCCAAATCTTAAAAAATATTCTAAATCTTTCCAGAATCTATCAATAAAATATCTATAACCAGTAAAATTATGGTTACCCACCCTTGGAAAGGAAACCTATTGCCATATCTTATTCTTCACAGAATCAAATATTACCTGTGGATTCGTAGCTTCATTTTCAATATGTTGATGAGCTTCAAACCAAGCTTTTGCTTTTGAAACCGCTAATTGTAATACCTCTCGAGGATCTTTATTGATGTATTAGGAAAAATTCCTAAACCTGATGGTACATTAGAAAAAGCCCAAGTTTGGAGAGTTGGTGGACATCCAAAAGTGTGTGGTTGATTGTTTCCTCTTCCTGCACCACATCGCAGACAACTTTTATCACACCTAATTCCCCAATTTTGCATATTGGCTTTAACCAGAAAACAACCAGATACCGCTTTCCACATAAAGTGTTGGATTTTAGGTAGGCATGAAATTTTCCATATATTGGCTTGTAATTCCTCAATTGCGGGCCCATATCTCACATTGTTGCCCTCATCAAATGATGTCTCAATCTTGTATTTTGATTTTACTGTATATTTACCAGCTTTATTAAAGTACCAACCAAAAGTATCTGATCTATCAAGAGTAAGAAGTTTTATTATGAGAATTAGTGGTACATCTTTAGGAACCACTAATTGTCTAATAAGAAGAATTCTCCAAGAGTTTGTTGACTGATCTATCAATTGATCAACTGTGAGATCGGGATATATATACAGTTCCCTGCATGTTGAAGGTCTAGTAATAATTCCTGTGATCCATGGGTCACGCCATACCAAGGTTGAGCTTCCATTTTCTATGTGCTTGAAAAGACCTTTACTAACTAAGACTCTAGCTGAAATAATGCTTCTCCATCCATAGGAAGGAGAGTATAACCTCGAAAGTATTAATGGGTTTGAATCCTTATAATATCTCCCTCTAAAATTCGCAAAAAAAGAGTATGGAAGTTCAAAAGCCTCCATAATTGTTTGCCAACAATGCAGTATTGAATTATTCAATGTATATAAACCCTAGACCCCCTTCTGATTTATTTTTACATAATAACTCCTAATTTTTCGAGTGTATACCTCTAGTTTCACTATTATTTTTCCACCCGAAATTCGCTATAGCACTATCCAAGGACATAATAGCAGATTTTGGCAATCTATAACACACATCACATAAGTAGGTAATGCAGTAAGAACCGATTTGATGAGTACCTCCTTACCTCCTTTGGAAAGAAGTTTTGATGACCAACTCAATATTCTCTCCTCGAGTTTTCCTTTTATAGAACTAAAAATTTTAGTCTTAGAACCTTCAACTCGATCATAAGCCTTACTCATCTCTGTTTTAATTGCCATAAAGGATCCTCTACAAGATTTATTCGTTTTTATAGCATAAATCATTTTCTGAGCAATCATTATATTATCTGATATAAGCCTCCTTGAAGAAAAGGCTGATTGAGTTTTAGAAACCAAGTTCCTGAAATATTTCTTCAATCTTTGACAGAACATCTTAGAAATTACTTTGTAACCTACACTACAAAGACTGATTGGTCTAAATTTTGAGATTAGTGCTGGTTTCTCTTTTTTAGGGATTAAACACACATTTGTCTCATTTAGTCTTGGATCAAAATAACCAAATTTCATAAAATCATTAACTAAAGTCACCAAATCAGACTTAATAATTGTCTGGAATTCTAGAAAAATAATCGAGTCATCCCATCTGGACATGGTGTCTTATTGAGATTCATGATGAAAATCGTTTTTGGCGCTTCCTCATCTGAAACCGGAGACATCAAGAAATCATTTATTTCCTGGGAAACCAAGGAAGGAATGCCTTCAAAAGCCTCCGAAAAATCAGAAGAGGCATTGGAAGTAAATAAATCCTCAAAATACTTTGATGTCATTTCTCTAATCTCTTTCTCATCTCTGATTTAGGAACCATTGGAATCTACTAGACCTGATATCTTATTTTTTGCCCTTTGAATCTTTGTTTGGGAATGAAAAGATTTTGTGTTATTATCGCTTTCCTTTAATCACTTTTTCCTATTTTTCTGTTGGATACATAAGGATTTATAAAATGTTTTATAAACTTGTTTTTAGATAAAGATTTATAAAGTCTCTCATAAACTCGTCTCCTCTTATAGACATAATTGTTGCCATAAAAGAAGAGGTTCATTTATTCCAAAAGATAAGAAGAAATACGAAGGTTAAGAAATAAGTGGAGACTAAGAGATATTCGTTTTACGTCAAAGTCTTAAGAAGCTTTGTTTTTGTCAACAATTAGATCGAGTTGATCCGATCCATACAATAAACTTCTTTTTAATCTATTATATGTAGTAGGGAGAAATCAAACTTCTGATATATTATCCTAATTAACCACCAAACTAATAAGAAGTCAGAATTTCAGAAATAATTTATTTTTAGTTTTTACCACATTTCTAAAACATGTATTATCATGTAAGTCTCTTTGAAACACAACCTTCTTCTATCAAAAATGTAACATGTATAAAAATATGAGGAGATATCCCGAAAAACCAATAAGACAAATAACTGATATTGACCAGATATCTAATATGTAAAAATAGTGAAAGAGAGCTCTAAAATTATCGCTAAAGAATTAATGAAAGAAAATAGAAGTCAACGGAAAGTAATGCAATTGATTCGGTGTTCTAAAATAAACAAAACCAAAACAATTTTTATTTTTAATTGCATATTATTATTTTTAGGTGTCTTTTGTCAAATTGCTTTTTCATTTTCATCTTCATGCATTGCTTTCCTTCGTCGTCCCCTCCAAGGACGACGACGGATTTGTCTTTGTATCAACCCAAACAACAACAAATTTCATTGCTTTTTCAGATTTAGTTTTGTCAAAGAGAACCAAAATGTCTTTTCTTGCTCCTTGTAAAATCTTAGAGCTGAATGTTATTTCAGCCGAAGATTTAGCTCCAGTGGCACGATGCATGAAGACTTATGCAACCGCTTGGATCGATCCAGAGCGTAAACTAATGACTCGGGTCGATAATACAGGCGGAACAAGTCCTACATGGAACGATAAGTTTATATTTCGTCTAGATGATGAAGCAATCTATGATGAAACATCAATAGTTGTTATAGAGATCTATGCATTGCATTGGTTTAAAGATGTTCATGTTGGAACGGTACAAACTTTGATAAGCGACCTTGTTACACCTTCTTCAGCTATGAGATTTGTTACTTTAGAGGTTCTTCGTGCGTCTGGTCGACCTCATGGAGTCCTAAATGTTGCGGTAGGACTTATCGATAACTCGGGGCATAGCATGCCTCTTTTGTTTGAAGAAGATTTGATGATTCACAAGAAACACATTACAAAACCTTTAGGGCCGATCCGACGGTCTAAAAGTGATACAAGTTCAATGGTGGATTCACCAAGGAAAGTGACACAAACCATTGTGAGTTCTACTACAAACTCAGGTTTTGAGAAAGATGAGTTTTCATCTGACTCTCATATGGTTGTGTATGAGCCACAAAGACAAACTCCAAACACATTGTCGAGGCAAAGAAAGCAACAAATGATGTATGGGACACCGATGAGGCCGAGGAAATCGACAGCATTTACACCTAAAAGGAACAGTGTTGAGTATGGAACACCAATGAGGTCTAAACCAGTTGTGATTACAGAGTCAGAATTAGGTCCTTCAGCATCAGTGGTTGCTGCACAAATAGCAAAAGAGAAGGCTCTTGCAGGGAAAGATGGAGAGAGTACTGTGATAAGTGTTGGTGAAAGAAGTATTGAGGGTCTTCGTTCTAAGCTAGAAAGATGGCAAGCTAATTTACCAGTGGTTTTAGACGTTGGTTCTAGTTATCAACCAAGTTCTGATTACAAAACAAACTCAAACTTTAACCCTAAATCAAGTTACAAGCCCAATGAAATCATCCCAAGAAATACACAGATAATTGGAGCTCCTATACAAAAGCAAAGTGGGAAGAATAAGAATAGAGGAGATAATGGATTGTTTTCTTGTTTTGGTAACATTTGTGGCATTGAGTGTTCTATTGTTTGTGGTGGCTCTAGTGGACAAAAAGCAGCTAAGAAGAAGAAGAGAAAGAAGTGAACAAAAAAAAAAACTTTAAGCCTATTTTTTCAATTCTAAATGATTCATTTTTCCAATGTGAATTTTTTTTCTTCTTTTTTTCAAGCTTTTCGATTTTGCTATTGAATAATCAAATTTTATATTAGTAAGACAGATGAAAGGTACATCAATTATCTCTCTATTATTATAGTTTTAAAAATATTAGATTGGAACCTGAAACTGTTGGGGATAGTACATTTTTTTCTAACTAAGTTATTTTCTAGTTGTATCATTTAGCTCTCCTCTTTTAGGCTTTGTGTTTGGGGATTTCTCTGTTTTTCGCCGGCCTGATAAAAACATTTTCAGATAACTGTGTACATACTTTATCGGTTTGCAATCATACAATTGCAAGCCTCATGTCAATTAGGTTCATGTTAATATGGTGTCAGAGCATTCTAATATGGTCTCAGCATATCTATTTCCATGTCCAGTCCTGAGCTCGAAAGGTTGAGGTTAAGGTTTTCCTCCGTGGATAACTGAAGAGAACATAAGCTATATGGCTTACCTCTTCAAGTTTTCTTTAATGTGTATAATTCAACTTTGCTCATCTCTAAGTTGAACCAATTTGGAACACTGAGTGGGACAGATAATTCTAGTACAAGGTATTATGTAAGCACCATAAGCTTTGTGAAAAACAGAACATGAAATAAAAAGGTATAAGACGCCAAAACTTTTTTCATTACAAGGAACCGTTGCTTCTCTATTGTGTGTTTGATCTTTAGCTAAGGTTCTCGATGACAGCCTCCTGGGAGAAGAAACCGAAACCGAGCAGCGTTCTGAATCAAAAATGCAGGTAGATGTACAGCAGAAGCAGAACGTGGGATCGGACCGATATTGCTAATCAACTCCTTGAAGCTGTATCTTTCAGGAAGCATATCAAAAAGATCACTACCTTTACATATATGTCCTTGTATTCTCGAATAATCCAAGAACTCCTTGCGCTTCACTCTATCTGCATGGCTATAACCCTTCATCTTGAAGACAAATTCACTGAGTCGTCTGAAACAGAAGCTGCAATGCCAACCAGCATCGGATAATATCAAGTCTGTTCGTCGTGAGTGGCGATATTGAGTCCATTTCCTACTGTATATATGAACAGAAGCTCTCCAGCTGCTGTAATCAACCGGGAATTCGAATGAATACATATACTCTTTGAGCTCTAAATGCATAACATTTGGTATCCCATCACACCACTGAAGAAACTTCACAGTATGAGGACTCGGAATCTCATCTGTATCTGCCATTATAACCGCATCTCCATCAGATATACCGGCTTCTTTTAACAACTGATTCATCGCAATCCGCTGTTTCCCCTCCAACACAAAAGGGTCCTCATATTTTTGCCCCTGAGAACGTTGTTTCCCAGAAAACACTCCATGTACTATCTTACCATCTGCAAACTCAAATCTCTCCTTGTTCGAATCGAAAAAGAGAGGCTTTGGGATTCCTGTAAATGTAGTATTCGATTCCAATATCACAAACTTTGTAACATAAGGTTCCAATTCACGCCATCTGAGTTCTAAAAGGTCAAGCTCATTGCTAAATATGATAGCATCAAAGACCTTCCTTGGTTCTGACCTTGATGTCCATCCATGGAGTTCACAGAGATGTTCCATTGAGACATTCTCTGCATAGTAATGCGGTATGCGCTTAAAAGGCGGTGGTGGTTTATCCCAAACCGGCCGGAAAAGATATGAAATTGTTTGGAGATTTGTGAATATACCAAACAAACATGTCAAGAAAAGTATAACAAGTGTTGGAAATATAAGTTTAATACGCGGTGATTTGCGTAATCGATTAGTCATCAATGGTTCTAAACTCACCAACTCATTGTATAATATTCCTGCATCAAAAGAAGAACACAATAGCTTAGAGATTTAACTAAACGAATCTGACTAACACAACTCATCTTCTTCTTCTTCTAAAACTCTTATAAATCTCAGCAAAAGCTGACCAAAAACAACAGACTGAATTCAAGGAAATCATAATGTTTAAAGCTGATTCTTTTCTTCTGATTAAAGAGAACAAAGCAAAACACTATCATCAATGGTTTCATAACTTCTTAAAAGACTAAATGAAACGAAAATTTAATCATTTGATTCATCAAAACCCAGAAAATTGAGAAACCAATGTGACGAAACAGAGAGAAAGAGAAGAAGAAGATATACCTTTTTAACTTAACCAAGATTTCTCAAGCGTCAGGTTTCGCATCAGACCAAAACAAGAATCTTAGCTTTGAATTTCAAGTATATATGATCAAAAAGGAGAACCCATGAGGCAAGATTTCTTTTTCGATCATTTCGATTAACAAATATTTTAGCTAAACGAATGAATCAGATTGGTGTTTTTGTTTCTCTTGACTCTCAGCGTTATAAAAGAGACGACTTTTGGATAAATATAAGAACGATCTCTAAACCTCTGCAATTTAAGCCATAGATAGTATCGAGTATACAACAAAAATCTAAGGAAAAGAAAATAAGTTTAGGACAATCAATAACTAATTTTAGGACAAATCTAATGAAAGTCTGCTTCTTTTTTTTTGTCTGACGGAAATTTTAAAAAAACTTCTAATGGTGTAATTTTCTGAAATCTCTATGATATATTACCAATTTAATACATGAAAGCATATAAATTCTGAAGACAAGATTGTGTCAGCACAAAGGATGGATCTAGCAAATATATTTATTAAGAGCAAACATATAACAAGTTCGACTTTTTTCCATTATAGGTGATATATTAAAAGAAGAAAGTCGATCCAATTATTGATATGGGGACACATTTTGATTTTGACAAAAAAAAAATTACACTTAAATTTGTTAATTTGTATCAACAAAGATGTTTGCAATGCAAAGCCTAATGCAACACTTCTTTTCCTATTCTGGCCAAATTTTCCGAATTATTACAAGTAGCAGTATTTACTTCATAAAAACTAAGATGATAGGAAACAAATGCCGAGTTACTCTCAGTCTGATGGTTAGGATGATCCAAGTAATGACTAAGGGCACCGGGGTTTGATTCCTCCTCACTACACTAGTAGAATTAAAAGGGATTTTAGGGTGTGGGCTAGGCTATGGATCGGGCCTTGTCGATCCAATTGTTGACAAAAAAAATGATAGGAAACAAATCATGTGAAGTCGGCCGGCCATAGAAAAAAAAACTATTTCTTCTCTGCTCTCTTGCAAAACAGTGTTATCATCACCAATCTCCCTTTTTCAGCGGTCGGTGTCTCTCACCACCACCAGAAAAAGGGAGGCCACCGCTGATAGCTCTCCGCTATATGTGTTCCCACTAGTTTCTCCACCCTAACACGCTCTAGATCTAAGATTTCGTCTTCTTCGCCTTGTGACCACCATCATCCATTGTTGGACGGTTTGCTCCCAAGAGTTCTCGCTTGGCTTCTCTCCCAAGAGTTTTCATGAAGCTGTTTGGTTATCTCCTCCATCAATCACTGATTGGCGCACACCACAAGGTCTCTTCTATTCTAGTTTAAATATGTCTCATGTTTTAGTTTTCAATAAGGTATGGTTTGTCAACATCCAGATCTAGTCAAGGGTTTCCATTGTTCTACCAATTTTTAGATCTGATTCATGTGTCAGTTTCGTCAAATTCCATCAAGGTTGTTGATTTCTATTTGTTGCTGTGATTTTTACCTACTTTTAGGAAGAAGTAAATATCTGCTATGTCGGAGTAGCCTGAGTTGGTATTCACAAATGGATTTCATTGTTGGAGTATATTTAAATGCAACTGAAAGGAGGAAGCACATGAGTATAATTTTTTCAAGGGTCTTGATGTCTAATAGCTTTTGTAATTTTGGCTTTAGTTGATTAAGTCTAAACTTATGTAAGCTATGTTTGTTAGATGTTTGTAAATCTTTGCAATTTGACGAGAGAAAAAAAAAAAATCGTGTGAAGTCATAATGTGTATTGTATAGTTTGAATCTATATACCGAACACTACCTTTGTATACAATTCACTGGGATCAAAATCATCAGCTTTGTGGATCACTAGTAGGTATCAATTTTCCGGAACTCATCTCATTGATTTCAGCTTTTGCAAGCCTAATCAAGAACAAACCAGCCAAGAATATTGAAACAATAAGCACGAAAAAAACACTGTTCCATCCTCTGCTCGATATGTAGCCAGCAAGCAAGGGTCCTAGAGCTGCCCCAACTGAACCAGTACCGTCTATAATAGCCGTTACTGTTGCCAATGCTCGACTGTTGCCTTTGATTGAGTCTTGTGTTCCGAGATCAGCTGCAACAGCTGTGGTTATGAGTGCATAAGGGCCATTTACTAATAGCCCGGATATAAACATCAAGGCGATGTTGATGAAGCTGGATAGACTCCCATAAATTCTGTACAAAATGAGGGCGGGAATGGAGAGTGACAAGAATGTTATTGATGTGAGAGCACGGGCTTTGATTTTATCGGATATGAAGCCTGCTGATATACCACCAAGAACTCCTCCTACGTCAAAGACTGTCGAAAGAATCCCAGCAGTTTTGTGGGAGAGATGCACACCCGCAACAGCTGTTTCAAAGCATATGAATAAGAACGTGATGATGGAAGTTGAGTTATATGAAAGAAGTCATGGATGCATAAGCTTAACCTTACTTGTATGCCTTAAGTAGTATGGTAACCAATACAGGAACGTGTAAGCAACAAGTTTTGAGAAAAACAAGCAGGAAGCAAAAGGCACAACGCCAGGTAATCTCCAAGCCTCGATAAACCCAATAGCGGATACAGAATCATCCGATTCGGATTCATTAACGGTTTCAAGAAGCCCTACATCTTCAGCCTCTGGTTTCCTCAAACTCTCCTCTCCATTCTCAGCTAAACTCATCTCAATCTCCATTTGTTTACCCGGTTCTTCAAACCCCAAATCATGAGGATCCACAACAAGGCATGTGAACACAAGCAATCCAGACAGAATCACCACAACACCAGGCAAAACAAAAGACCATCCCCATCCAAAATCGAGAACCGAAGAAGCAATAACCGAGCCAAGAATATTACCAACAGATGTATGAGAATTCCACACACCCATAACCAATCCACGTTTCTCTTTCCCACACCAATTACTAACAACAGACACAACACAAGGCCATCCAATTGATTGAACCAAACCACCAACAATCTGAACAGTCATGTAATAACTAAGCAAATGAACATTCATCCAATACCCTAATCCAAACACTACAGTGACAATCCCACTTCCCATCATTCCAAACACAAGAAAGTATCTCAAATCAATCCTATCTCCTAAATGCCCTGCAAAGTACATACCCATAGCATAAGACGAAAGAAACGCCAGATCAAGCTCACCGAGTCTCTTAGTCCCTTCAGTTCCATTAAACGGAGCCCATCCATCGTCGATCGATGACGAATTGGACCCAACAGAAGGTCCAAGGTCGCTCTTTACGATACTCGGAGGTTTGCGAGAAGCATGAAACGACGCATAAGCTACGAAAGTAATAATGAGAACCAAAGTTTGATGGAAAGTGAAGGTTTTTGTGTTTAGATTAGGGAAAAGAGAAAACGCCGGAGCTAATCCGACGATTCTCGATTGCATTTTGCTTTAACTCCGACTTCAAATCATCATCTTCTTTATCAGAAAAGCTTGATCCTTTAGCGAATGTTTTACTTTTCTCTTCTCGGTAGGTATTGGGTAGTTGTTAAATGTTGTTGAAGCAACGAGATCTCGGACGCTCTACGTTGTTTCCTTTTGGTCGGCGGTCAAATTCTTTTTTTCCTATATCTCTTCGGACCAAACAAAAACAGAGAGTTGGTTTGATCCGAATTCTGACCCGACAAGTATTTCTTAATATCTTTCCAATGGGTTTTTGAGATTTTGTATAGTTGGATTTGATTATATAGTATCATTTTGGACAAACTTTGTCTACCATTTTGTAGCACAAGATGTTCAATACAAATGGAAGATTGATGACTTTTGTTTTAGTTATGTTTTTCCAAAACACCAATACTTTTGTTGTTTGTTAACAAATAGATCAAGAATGATCTATCTATAACCTTGGATGCCTAACACAGCCATCTGCTAGGACAACTAGATTTTATAAAGTCGAACTACAATGAAAAAGATAAGTAACATAAGGAAATTATTAACCATTTAACCAAATTACTTACAAACTGCAAATTAATCCACGCTATAGCATGGGATCTGATTTTTTTTTTCATCCGTGGTCATTTGGTTCTTAAATCAGTGTTGATATTTTCAATATTATTTTCGAAACAAAAAATTAAGCCGAATTAGAAGAATCTAATCCGAACAAAACCCAACAAAATACTTCATAAGTCCTCCCTCTATATTTTTTTAAAAAAAACTGAACCTGAACCCGATATGGAACCAATCAAGAACCAAATTTTAGAGTTTTTTATTAAATCTTTAAAATTTTGAACTTCTATATAAAAATACCTGGACCCGAACTCGATCTATATCGCACCAAACTATATTAAAAAATTAAATATTTGAATATATCTTAAACCAAAATACTGAATTAGATGAACCAAATCCGACAAAATACCAGAATTCAATCCAAACCTAACGGAATTGAATTAATAACTGAATTGGTAACCGAAATATTTTTTTATTATATTTAGTTTTTTTAGAATTTTTCTATTAAATTTGATTTTTTATATAAAATCTGTAACAAATACTATTTTAATCCTATTTTTAAGGGTTGTTATAAATATTAGTTTACTTTTATCCTATAGTTTATAACACAATCAAAATAAAAGTGTCTCCCGCTTTAATATTTTTTTTAACTTCAACTGTAGGCTTTATTAATTATTTGGAAACATATCATTCATTACATTCAGAACGTAAAAACCTAAGACAGGAATCATACAGACACCAGTTAACAGATTTTGTAACAATTGTCCTAGCCAGCAGGTGAGCACATGAATTTGCATCACATGAAATCAGAATAAATCGAACATCTGAAAACTGATGACTCCATTGATGGACTGTCTCGATGTATCATTGTAATCTTAAGTTTGGCCGAGATACTGTGAGCGATCGGTATAAGATAAGACTGTCCCCTTCAAAGATTAAATTCTGGAACTCTTTAGTTCATGCTGCTTGCATAGCCCAAATCAATGTCGTACCTTCAGCTTCCTCCACCGTAAACCTACCTTGAAACTTCTCCATACCGCAATGGATTACACTCCGTATACTATACCGGAAAATATATCCCAATCCAGAATGTAGTTGTCCAGGATAATGGGAAACATCCGTATTGCACTTTATCCGGCCAATATGCGGACGTTGTCATTGCTTTGGTTGTCGTTGTACCGTATTGGAATGGGCAGATGTCGAATGTGGATTAATGGATCTGGATTCCCTGTTTAACCATTCTTGCACATCTGTTGTTGTTTTGTTTAGGGTATCTAGGAACGACCAGTGATGTTGGTTATAAACCAAATCATTTCTATTCTTCCAAATTGCCATAGTATCCAAATTGGAAGATAACGATGTAAAGGTTGAAGAGACATTGTTGTGGCCAAATCCAAGATATGACTTATCTTATTTTAGGAGTGACACTGTAGTATCACTAATCATGTTTGTTGGAATCCCCAAAGCCCTCCACACAGCCAACGATTCCTTACAGCCAAAAAATGCATGATCAGCCATTTCAAACTCTTGACAGCATCCAAGACAGGTTTGTGGCACATTTATATTACGACTCTACAAGTTCTCTGCAACACCAATAGCAACAGAGCAAACACACCACAAAAAATGTCTTAACTTTGGTTGTATAGGCAATTGGCGTAGTCGTCTAGTAATCTTCGGCGCATGTGCAAGCGGAGCTTGTCGGGAATGTCCATCAGTCCCTAATGATGTAGCTAAATGGTATCCTGAATGGACTGTATATATACCATCTGGTGTACCATTCCAAATAATTGAATCTCTCAAAGGTATATTTGGAAGATATAACTTACAAATTGGCACATGGTCTTCCGGTACTATGTAGTTGCGTAGTGCATCGTCATCCCACTGATGTGTGTCCGGGTTTATTAAGACCTCAACTTTAACCGAATGGCGATATATTGGCAGCATATTTGCTGGCCGTGGAGGGTCAAACAGAAGCCATGGATCAATCCCAATCGATTTTGATGTACCATCATCACTCTGGATTTGGATACCTTTTAAAAGTAATTCACGACCATACCTTAATGATGACCAACCATAAGACGGTCTTACTCCACATTTAGCATCTAACAATGTTCCTCGTGGAAAGTACCTCCCTTGTAAGGTTCGATAAAGTAAGCAGTGTGGTCTTTATAATAATTTCCAGACATGACTAGCAAGCAGTGCTTGATTAAAAAGGCTAAGATCTCGGAAACCAAGACCTCCTCGACATTTAATTGTTGCAATTTTCTTCCATGCAATCCAAGAGATATTTTTGTTTACCGTCGTAGATCCCCACCAATACTTGGCTAGCATTCTGTTGATCTCTTGGGTAATTGTAGCCGGCAAGCAAAAATAATTCATAGTGTATATTGACAACGCATATGCAACGTTTTTAATAAAGTTTCCTTACCAGCATAAGACAAGTATTTATTCTCCCAACCATTGACTCGTGCCTTGACTTTATCAATTATATACTGTAATTGATGTCTTTTTCGGCGTGTAAATTGTTCATGGAGACCAAAGTACTTATCACATCCACCAAGTTTCGTAATCCACAGATATTGTTGGATGCGATTTCTTTTCGGAGTATAAACACGACGCCCAAAAGTAATTGAAGATTTCTAACTTGTTGATACTCTGTCCGAAAGGGGCCTCATAGACTCCAAAAATACGCTTAAGTTGTACAGCATTTGCCATATCAGATTTAATAAAGAAGAGTGAGTTGTTTGCAGATAAAAGGTGATTAAGGACTGGTCCAATACGACTTAATTTAACTCCTTTAATACAGTCCTTCCGTTGTGCCTTCATCATCAAGAAACTCAATACGTCAGAGCATAAAATAAACAAATATGGAGAGAGCGGATCATCCTGTCGGATACCACGGGATGGACTGAAATGACGATATGACGAGCCATTAACTAGTATTGAATACGAGACATATGAAATGCATTCATAAATTCAGCTGACCCATTTAAGATGAAATCCTCTCCCGCTTTAATATTTAAGATACAAATTCTATCATTTGAATATTGGTTTGAATTGGTAAAATAACTTAAACATAAATATTAATAATCATTTACTTAATTTTTTAAGCAATTTCAATTTCTGTAGTAGAAATGAAGTCAATTTATATATACTTTACATAAGAATAATATCTAGATAACTTTCTAATATTGCAGAATATCACAGACAGATTCTTGAAAAATTGTGGATACAATTTTAGTACTAATATTTATCACTTTTTACGTAGTGAATCAGAGACTATAAAGAGTGACAGGATTACGGATCCTGATTATATAATGTAGTTGATTATTAGTTATTTTGGACTACATAGGTTGGTTGAACAAATATGCTAAAAGCTTAGTGATGTGCTTCAAACAAAGAAAAGCCCACTAACATCTCGAGTGATGCATACTTTTCTTTGGTACCCAAACCAAGCCACTGGATTTAGAGATCACTTTATTCCGCTCTTTGTTTACTTGTTTTTGGTATTCTTTTCTTTTTCCCATCTAAAGTCACACGTTTACTAAAAGGTAAATATGATAAATCATGGAGTTACAGGATTGAAACCATACACAATATGAAATGGTGAACAATAAGTAGATAAATGGGTGGAATTTCATATAGAAATAACTGTCTCAAACACCCCAACAAGTTTATAAATTTTGGGATATGCCACAATTTTTTTTCTTCTTGAAAAAGCTATTTTTTGTGGCACTTGTGGCATGTACGATGACTATTTTGTTATTGCATTATTTTTTTCAAAGTCAACAAGTCAAACATGAGTCATGATGTTACATATACGGACATAAATTATTATAAATATAGACATGAATTCACACATATGAATTAATAGATATTATATGTGAATTTGCTAAAATCTCAAAGCAAACATTTTTTAACCTCTATAATTAGGACATCTCGCATAGAGAGAATCGAACTATCAATATGGCGATGACATCTCGCAAATAGAAAGAGGTTCTCGAGGTCATAGGCATGGGCATGAATTGTATTCTAGATTAGAGACATGGATATGAATTCAGAGTTATGGATAAGAATTCATAGATATTGACATGAATTCATAGATATGAACATTCATTTGTTGAAAAATATTAAGACAACATTGCTTGTTCTCTATAATTACAACATCTGGTATAGAGAGAATCAGACATCCAATATGGAAATGATATCTGGCAAAATAAAAAAGAGGTTCCCCAAGTCATAGAAGTTATACATATAAACATGAGTTCATAGACATGGACATAAATTTATAGATATGGACATGAATTCATAGACATGGATATGAGTTCATAGATTTGACATGAACATGAACTCATAGACATGAAAACATAAAATCTCATAAAAAGAAAGTAAGAAAGTAAATGAATGAAAATAAAACAAATTAAAAATTTTGAGAAAGAGGAATCGATGATCAATAGAGAGATCAAGAGAGAGAAAGTAGTTTGTAGAGAAGATATAAAAGGGATTTTGAAAGAGAATAAAATTAGATAATGGTGTTTACATCTTTTAACCAAAGTCAAAGTTAGTCAAAACTGCATTTTCCATAAACTTAAGTTTATGTGGCATAATCTTTATATCTAAAACTCAATTGTGGCATTTTTATAAATAATCTTTATAATATATACAAACTCAACATTCGTGACCAAAAAAAAAAAAAAAATACAAACTCAACATCAAGCAAAAAGATATTTCCAAATTTTGCTGGTCTTTTAAATGATAACATGCAACAAAGTGGATAAAGACATATTCACTATTTCAACTTGTCCATCAGCTTGTAGATAATAAATTGCAGGAAAGAAAATCATAGTTCTAACTTCGCCCACAATGGCATGCCATGTAAATGTTTAACCTTTTTAAAGAACAAGTTAGCAATAAATAAAATATCATCCGATTTGTGACAAATACATTAAAACTCCTGTAAATTAATAATGTCGGGACTATACCAAAACTATAGTTTTATTAATTTATAGAGGTTACTTTATTGACATACTAACTAAACCAGAATCTCAAACTAAGACTATAAAATTATACTATATAGATGCTTTTAGTATATATTAATTTATAGAGCACTAATTTAAAGAGGTTATACTGTAATGAAGTATTGGCATTCCCTTTAGAAAATTTATCAACCACAAAAATATATCATTGTTTGTTCTTAGACCGAGCCAAACCAAGCAAAAATTTTATTAAGATATCAGCGCTAGGTTCATCCCTAATAGGCAAAGACATATACTTGCCTTGGGATTAGATAACAAACTTAGTATTTTTTCGAATGATGACACATTTAATACGAATCTACTCTGCATCTTTTTTCATATACGACTAATGATAGTGCTCTTACAAAGTAGTCATCGTCTTGACAACTCTAAAATATCCCATGAAACTTCCTTCATGTGATTCTCTAGTGAAAAAGTATTTGGACTTGACCATCATCAGATTGCTCTAGCTTTTTCTTTGTCCACTTGAATGCCATGAGCATTCACAAAGAGCCTAAGAACATATGGTTATATAAAAGTTACACTTAGTTTAGTTAGCATATAACTTGTCTTTCCTTAGCACACCTAAAATGGATTACAAATGTTCATTCAAGCTTTTAATATAAACCAAAATGTCATACAAATAGATAACCACAAAAATATCATCAAAGGGCTTACCACTACCTCTTTAACTACTTGAATTCAAATCATGCTGTTCTGTTTTGTTTGATCAAGTTCTGAACCTCTTCATTATCTTTGGGCCTCTTGTCAAATTTGAAATTAGCTTAATAGGTGATGAAGTGCTTGATTCAAACCATTTTTCACTTATATTTCTGAACCATCTAAGTTAATTTATAAAAAAAAATAAAAAATGTGAATCAAGTTAACTTCCTTAATTTTGATTACAGAATTATATATAATTTTAATTTGTTGAGTTATTAAAAATAATTATCTGCCATAACAAGAAGTACCATTAGACTTTTTTTACCGGTGCTATTTAGACGTTTATGAGAATATAATAGTACAAGTTGGCGTAAGACAGAAGAATCTTTTTCTTGATGTTTTCTTCTTGGGTATTGTAATTTATTAAATTACTACCATTATGATTAACTATATGCTCTGTACATTTCTACTCTTACTAGAATGAAATATTATATAATCATATATTAAATAATTTTAAGTACTGTTATAAAACAACAAGAACTTTGACGGTGTCCAAATTTCATTAATTTAAATTTGTTTAACCAAAGTTTTTAGTAGGTAACAGTCAGTATTCTCTGTAAAATGTTATAAGCATAGATAAACGAATAAATTTTTTTAGATATATGTGTAGTTGTTTATATTAATTAAACAGGTTTAGTACTATACTTTAGTAATTATTTAAATGGGTTTAAAGATTTGCAAAATTGATGATTTGTTTTGTTTTGTTTTATCAATAAATTAGGGAAGATTTGTTGCGTTGATTATTTTGTGTAGCTCTTAAATAGGTTTGTATAGCTTCTATTTTGAACAATCCTTATTGTAATGCATTACTAGGCAATAATTTGACTGGTCAATCAAATATCTATGTTTATTTAATCTTGTTATATTTATATTATAAGGATCCCTAACTTTCGTTTTCTTTTTTAAACACAAAATACCGTTTACATTAGCAATGCTTGGACCAGTAAGTAAATTAATTCATAGTATTTGTCAATTGGCTAATGAACATCAATATGAGTCCTATAGCATCTAAGTAGTGGTTATTAATTTTTTTGTAAACTGAGTGGTTCAAACTCAAATATTACTTAACTCTTAAGTTCGATTATATCTAGAAGGTAGAAAAATCAGATAAAATCTCATAAATATCATATACAATATGATGAGAAGTTTGAATTCATGTACCGTATTATCGTTGTTCTAAATTTTTAATGTTCTATCAATCGAACTTGCGTAGAATACTACTACTATTGTCTCAAGTTCAACTATTCCCGAAAACCTGGAAGGCCAAACAAAACCTTTTAAATACTGCACACAATATAACGAAGGAAGTTGGTATTTGAGTATCTTACTATGGTTGTCCCAGGTTCTTTTTATTCTAACACTTAACCACAACCATGTTGGCTAAGTAGTAGTGGTTATCTAAAGTGTCTAGTCATTTCCATCTACACAACTCTTTTTTATATGATACTAGATCATAAGAGTAAGAAAACAATAATAAAAATAAAAATAGGGCAATATTGCAGCTTCTCCAAGGAGGGTTTAACCTAATTGAGCTCTTAAGCCAAGAAGATGACCAAATAAATATATGTTTAAAGTAGGAGACACGGAAACAGCTCCCACGTTCCTCACTTTCTCTCTCTTTTTCTTCCCTCTATCTCTCATCTCACCAACACTAATAAACAACAACCAAATTTTTATGATATTTAAAATGTGCAAAAGAGTTATATCTCCGAGGAATAATCAAATTTAATCTATTCCTCTCACTCTTTCTCTCTCTCTCTCTCTCCCCCTTGTGATCCTCCATAAATCCTATCATCTCTAGCCTCTTAATGAATCCTTTCTCTCTTCCTAATATTATTACTCTTTGTAGTGAGTAGTGGCCAAATACCCCATCTCCCAAAGCTTACTTTGAGTTGTGTCCTCATGGTTAGTTCACTACACTTCTTCAATTCTATACCTAACTTAACTAGATATGTATCTCACACTTAAGACATCATTATCCAATTGTTGCTTGATACTAATCTTAGCTTCTTAGTAGTAATGAATAGAAGATGTAGTAAACAATTGAATTATGGTGTGAGATTGTTCATTTTTTGTTTTGGTTTAAAGCTTTTTCATTGTGTAAATGATTTGGTAGGGGATTCAGAAACCAGCATGGCTTGATGCTTTATACGCAGAGAAGTTCTTTGTTGGATGTCCATATCATGAGACAGCAAAGAAAAACGAAAGGAACGTGTGTTGTCTTGATTGTTGCATAAGTCTTTGTCCTCATTGTGTACCATCACATAGATTTCATAGACTCCTTCAAGTTCGTCGTTATGTGTATCATGATGTTGTTCGACTTGAAGATCTTCAGAAACTCATTGACTGTTCTAACGTTCAAGTAAGTATATATCTCTATAAGGTTCTCCTGTACATTTCTCTATATATGTATGTATTAATGAGGTTGAATTGTGGACAGGCTTATACAATAAATAGTGCTAAAGTGGTGTTTATTAAGAAGAGACCACAGAATAGACAATTCAAAGGAGCTGGTAACTATTGTAGTTCTTGTGACCGAAGTCTTCAGGAACCTTATATTCATTGCTCCTTGGGTTGTAAGGTGATTTCATCTTAACTATTACTTTTAAATTATGTTCTACTCAATTCTGCTCATTATCCGATTCCCATCCATTCTCACTAACCAAATATATTTTGTTTATATATATATACATATATACTTATGCCTAAATCAGCCTAATAATATGTATGACATAACCCACACCAACGTGATCGAGTGGTATAAGAAACTAAGGTAGTACTCTACCCGAGTTCGAATTTCCCTCGAAATTAAACCACATCATGTATGATATTTCGGGGTTTTTACCGAGTTTCTTCTGGTCTTTGAATATAATCGGTTTGGGACAGAGATAATATTGTACCTAATCTTTTAACTACTTGAGTTACACAAAAAATGTACATATACATAAAATGTTGGATTTTGAAATCTTGTCCTTTGAACTAAATTATTTAGTTAAAGAGATAACTAAAATCCATAATGGGGAGGCTAAGTTTTTTCAAGGAAAAAAAAAGTAGTCTAATTTTTATGGTCATTGACCTTGCCATTGGAACTTGAAACTATGTTTATGTGCATAAATACTTTAAACGCTCCTATATCTTGTGATTTATATAATTCTTTGGTCTAAAGGTTTTTAGGATTCCATCACTGTATACAACTCTCTACAATGTTTTACTTTTTATTACACCGACATGTAGTCTAAAGTTCAATGTGATTGCATTAAAACGTGATTTTAATTATATTTAAAAACAAGAAGCTAAATTTAAAACACTATGTAATTTTAGACTGAAATTTAAAATTTTGTGTGGTTTTTTTAGTTTTTTTTGTTAATATTAGGCTACAACTGGCCAACCTATTAGTTAAGTTCCTGTATAACGCAAGCGGTGTGATTTGATCCTTAGACACACAAATGTGTCTGCTTTTAGTGGACTTACCAACTGCCACTAAACTAAAGGTCACTTGCATGTGGTTTTTAGTTTATAGTACAGATTTTGTATTGTTTTATAAAGAAACCTAAACTTTATGTGATTTAAGCTAATTTTTTGAAACTTTAAATGCGGGTTCCAAATTGATAATCCGTGTATATATAAGGTATTTAACTGATGTATATACCAAAATGTAGGTGGATTTCGTGATGAAACGTTACAGAGACTTAACACCTTTCCTAAAGCCATGTCACACTTTAACCCTAGGTCCTGACTACATCATCCCACAAGACTTACTAACGGATGATGAAGTGGCTGCTTACGAGACTCCTCGATCCACAGTTGTAGATGGTGATGAGTCCATGAGCTGGTCGTCTGCTTCCTCTGACAACAACAACGCTGGTCCGGCTGCTGCTTACGCTGCAACCACTCATGTCGTAAGGAAAAAGCGAACTGGTTTCTGTCTTTGTGCCAAATCGGCTAATAGCTATAAAGAAGTTTCGGAGGATCCTGATGATATCTCCACTTGCATCAATCGACGAAAGGGAATTCCTCAACGATCTCCTCTTTGTTAACGTTCTCTTTTATTGTTCTTTTTTGGTTTATTTTCACCATATAGTCTTATATGTTACATGTATGGATTCTTGTCGTCGATCTCTCTAATAAAGTTTATAATCTGTCATTTTCTTTGGTTACGTAATGGTTATAAGTTTTTTTTGTATCGGAGATGATCTGGACCAACCCGATAAATCACAGATATAAAAATTCGTCGGACATTTATATATCATATTTAACATCTATAAATTTACCATGTGTATCTTACGTAGAGGTTATAAACTTTTATTGATAGATGCTATAAGTTTTTTTGTATCGGGGATGATCAGAACCAACCCAATAAATCACATGGATATAAAAACTCGTCAGATATTTATATATCATGTTAAACATCTATAAGTTTAACGTGTGTATCTTACATAGAGATTATAAACTTTTATTGATATCAAAAATATTCTGGAAAAACCCGACAAATCTTATGGATATGAAAATTCGTTATATATCATGTTAAATATTTATACTTGAAAAGACCAAAGTCTACAAATAGTGTTACAATTAAATTTAGCGTGAGTATCTTAAAAGGACTAAAAATGATCAGATTGTTTTAACCTGTTTCGAGTTTCAATGAACTTCCATTGTGAATCCACTAGATTAGTTTTGAACTAAGAATCATTATATTGCTAAAGTCCTAAACCGAATAATATTTTAAAATAACTTTGTTTTTGGTATCTTTTTGTATTTATTATATCATACTATGGATTGAAGTCAATTTATTTTTTCTTTGACATTCGAAATTGTACATTACCACTTTTTTAAGCTTAGATTTTCGTTTTAGATTATATAATATGAGGAATCTGCAATATGATATTAGATTTGTTTTGGACAGCTTTGTTAGTGACTCACGTGGCTCCTAATTCCGAGCTGTGGGATCTTTCATGCTGTTTTAATATTTTTCTAATCAGTTTGTCATTATAATAATAAAGATTTTAGTGAAATTTTTTGGTTTATTTTCTAAAATTTTATATGGGTTTTGTCATGTAGAATCGTTTAAGACAACTTTAGCAATATCTTACTAATAATACCTAATTGTTTTGGATTCACAATGCATCATTTTATAATCTAGTTTTTGTTATGATCTTAAGTCAAGTTCTTAACACGTACTCACTGACTCTTTTACTATGTTTACTATGGTCGGTTTGGCCTGTCTCAATGTGGATGACACCATTACCAGATTATATATATGCTATATTTAAATGGTTTTGTGCAGAAAAACTTTGAAGTGATAATGAATTGCAAGATTACATTACATATCAAAAATGCAACTAAATCCTACTAAATGAAAAGTAATATATAATATAACTATTATACAGATTTTTAAAAAGTTTTTATGATCACATACTGTAGATTTTCAAAATTTTAAGAAGAAATTTAGATTCTTTATTATCAGGGTTTCGATTTGATATATTAATATTTATCATAATTTTAAAATCTTGATAATAATGATGAACCGTTATGTTGCATATTACTTTTCATTTTGTAAAATTGACTTGCATTTTTCTGATTTGGAGGGTAATCTTGAAATTTGTGGTCATTTTGAGAGTTTTTTTTTTTTTTTTTTGCATAAAACTCATACTTAAATATTACTATAATGACTGGTTTGACCATCTTTAGTGTGGGTAATTTTATCACCACATTATATACTAAATAGCAGTACAAACATGATTGAAAAAGTGAAAAAAGGCTAAATTTATGTGTTAATTATGAGCTTCTAACTCAAAATCAATTAGCAATGAGTGGATAAACGCATATGTTATATATAATAAAATATAACTTTTTTTTTCTTTCTATGTACTCTATTCTTCATATGCCCCCTCGAGATGTGTGTGATTGTATGTACAAGATCTACAATCTTGGAGATAGCACAACTATATTATTTGAATCGTTGAGTATGCTGCAACTAGACGTGTTAGCATGAGACGGTCAACATCAGCTCTGATACCATGTTAGATTATGAACTTCTAACTCAGAACTAATTGATAGTTAGTACAATAGTCCATTTCTTGGAAAAAGGTATATGTTGGAAAATATTTAAAAACTTCTTGCGCATGTATGAATCATAATTATACACTTGACTTATTGTCAATGTAATATCATCCACATTTATCAAAATTCTAAAGAAAATTTGTTTAGTTTCCAAGAGATACACACCGAGAGGTATATCATACTCAACCTACTGAAAATGATTAATATTGAATAAGACCTCATAAGTCATAACTCTTTTTTTATTTGCATAACATGCATTTGACTTATTGTAAACATTATATCAAGCTATCAGACACGATTGAAGGAAATGACAAAAGTCAAATATATGTGATCTAACATATCAAGATTTCCCCATATAACGTCGTATATTTTTTAAATTCTAAAATTAATATATGATGACTCCATATCATAAAACTTCCAAGTATATTGTACTCAATCAGATCAAGGAAGAATGAAATTCCAAAATGGAATAAATAATTCTGGAAAAAGACGAATATTGGAAAAATCACAAATTTTTTATTTGAGTATTATATGTAGATGCAATTAAATCATATTTTCTAATAAAAAATCATGAAGATTTCACTTTGGCATGAGATATATCATGGGATTAAAATTACATGTGGTTTGCATTTTCTTAGAAAATTGATCATAAGGCCATAATCAACCAAAATTTGATAAAAGATAACCAAAATACTTTGAATGAATTCAAGGTGATAATTGTGGATTTATATATCCACTATGTGGACCATATGATCACCTTGAAGTATTTGTATTTGAAAAAAAAATTAACTCATATATATAGAGGAATTACTAAAATCGAAATGTTTTTTTTAAAACATACCTCATGATGACCATTTCTCTCTCCCAATTTTCAAAAAAAAATGGTAGGTTTTGAAAATGGTACATGCCAATAGGGGTATTTTCAATCAACGTAAGAGATAAGTTATCTTATTATTCCATTAAAAGAGTTAAATTAGACAACATTAATGAACTAACATTCAATGTTTATTGAATGATAACGAAAATTAAATTGAGCATCACGTAGCTCACAAAATATTTTGGTTAAAATATTAAAAGTGTGCAATGAATTGCTAGACCACTGATAATGAAACTAAATCTTCCAACCTTTTTATGGAGAAATGTCATATCGCTTGCAAAAACATTCATCTATATAAGATCAAGTGGATATCATAAACATTCATCTAGACAAAATCAAATGCATATCATAAATATTATCCATTACAATGAAAATTAACTTGGTTAAAAACAAAATACTTTCCATATAAAATATTTGATTATACCGTATATGCTTTATGGACATCCATAACATATAAAGATGTGGCCATAGAAAGTTATGAATATATGTTGAATGCGATTCTCCATCAATCATATGATACTAAGAACCTCAAATCAGTAATATTTTCATGACATATTTTCTTAATGTTACTTTGATGAGGAAATATTATTGCTTTAGTGGGAGAAAATAACTATGTGGAAAAGAAAATGAAAAACACAATATATCTAAAATAGTATAATCATTTTTTTAAAACATGATGTTTAGTGAGTCTGTGTTGTTATACTCTTTTCATTCATGTAGTTTTTTCACCAAATTTTCCAAAAATGTTTTTAACAAGACAATACAAAACAAAAAAAAAGACATCAAAAGATTATGTTCATAAGCATAGAACATGCTCTCAACAAGATATACAGTGGAATCCTCTTTATTTGAGGGGGAATTTCCGGTGTTGCACTACTTTTCCTTTCTTTAATTTTTCTTATAAGGTTTCCAAAAAAGATTTTTGATGAAGCAACAAAGGATTATAAAAATATTGGAATAAGATATGTCCCAAAATATAGAAGTTAACCGAAGAAAATCTTTTTCTCTCAAGCTCGGCAATCGAGGTCTTCTTTACGAAACAATTCTCCGATGTCGGAGAGGCCATTGGTCGCCGGCGCCGGAAGATCCAGTTACAAAAACCTTCTTTCTTGCTCTCTGATCCTTGTTCTCTCCATCGTTTCTCTGCACTACGTTTACATATGCTTTGTTCTCTATTTCTCCCTCTACCTTGTCCGCTTGAAGACTTGCCTAGTGTAAGAGGTTGTCGACGAAGCTCTCTCCTCTGGGGACACGGTTACCTTCGCCGACAGCACCATCATCTCCTTCCTCTGCAAACAAGGTTTTCTCTGGGTAAATTCCATCACTCTATTTCGCCGATTTTTTTCTGACGAGTTCATCTTCTTCTCCACCACGCGACAGGGACAGTTGGTAAGCCTCTCTCCTCTTTCCCTTGGTTGAATCTCTTCTCCGCCTCATCCCACGCATCCCAGATTACCATCGGCTAGCTAGATCTAAAACTTCTCAAGTGGATGTTTAACTGGTAAATCACCCTCAGATGTTTGTTGTCCTTAGCCCTACAAGAGCTTCAGCGTCGTCTACTGCACTGTTGATGACAGCGGCGGCTCCTTCACCAATAAATGTTGGTGTGTCTCACCTAGGGTTTCTACAAGGTTTGAACCAAGTGGGCTTTGTGTTTGGACCTCAAATGCATTAAGGTATCCATTTATTTTCTCTCTATCCAACCCATTAAAATTGGCTCGTGAGGACAAGTTTTTTATGGGCCTTAGTGAGTTTGTTCATGGAGCCTTTTTAATTAGATTTCTTAAAGAGTTAAATTATCTGATAATTAGACAGAATAGTTCGATTATGGTTTCTTCAAAGCTTGTTGCCTTTGGGCTTGAGAGCTTATGGTTATGTTCAATTGCCTGTGGAGCGACTGAACTAAGAGTGGATTCGCATTCGTCAAGAATCGAGACTATTGCTCCATCACCTATCCAAATTTCCCAGTGTGTTGAGTGTTCTCCACCTGGAGGTTTATCTATGTTTATGTTGTTGTCTTCGGTTCGTTGTACTCTGCTTCTCAAACTCATCATAACCCTTATCCTTTAAGTTAATGGAAGAAAGTTGTGTTAAAAAATAATATGTCCAATTAACTTATTATGATAAAGATAATATATTTCTAATATTGAAAAACACCATCCTCATGATTCAAGGAAAACTTTTCCTTCTAATTGAACATATATTTATAATATATTCCTTTTTCCTTCTAATAGTCTTTATAATATATTCTTTTTTACTTCTAATAGTCTCTCTCACTAGGTCTTCGAAAATATATGTTCAACAAAGAAACAAAAGAAAATAAAAATATAAAACCACCTCCAATAAAGGTTCTTAGGAGGAGGGGTTCTTAATATTAAAAAATAAAAAAAATTATAAAAACAAGAGAGATAATGTGATGGGGTTCTTAAACAAGAAAAATAAGAGACAAATGTGTTGGGGTTTTTATCACATGTCATTTTTCTATTAAACATAATTTTTTAAAAAATAAAAATTATTAGTATTATATTGTTTAGAAACTCTTAAAAATTTCTAAACCTAACGCAAAAAGTAACAGTGACTTTTGGTGTTCAAGGGAAGTGTGTTGAACTTGACTAATGTCATGTTATTAACACGTACTAAGTGACTCTTTAAAAACAATGTAATATATCATTGTACATATGTCAACTTGTTATAATTTTGTGAACTTCACATCATTATTACATATAGGAGAATAACGAAATAGAACTCATATATATATTTTCCAAACCTGATAAGAAAAGTTTCTTCATGCCCTCTTTATAACATTTTTCTAGAATTTTGAAAGTCCCAACAGTCAAATCAAGTTTTATACTGGTCGTGTTATTATATTAGTTTTACAACAGTTTTCAAACAATACCGTATTTTAATATTTATAAACTATTAGTAAGGTTATGTGAGCCTCATGGCTTAGATAGATTAGAATAGACCCTAGATTGTATTTTTCTTCATTGTTGAGTAATAAAGAGAGATTGATTCTTGGTTCATAACAAAATCACTCTAGTTAATCAGTTTTTGCATTGCAGATCCTAGTAATGACTAAGTAAGGTCGCATATCTTTGCGATATCACGATGAAGTCTTATTCGTTTATTTACAACTTTATTTATGTCACAGCTTCTCGTGATGGATTAGCTCTTCAACTAGAGTCCTGGGATGCATCCAGCATGGCCAAGTACTCATTTATAGCTTCAATTTCCCTGTCAAGATTGATATCGTAAGCCGACAATGCATCAACCTTTGCAATCTCATCTGCTATTTCTTCTTCTATCTCAGGGTCCCGCTCTTCCTCATTACTGGATGTGCTTCCGCGGTTTGCAGTTTCATCTTTCATCTCGGAATCATTGGATGTGCTTCCGCGATTTGCAGTTTCATCTTTCATCTCGGAATCATTGGATGTGTTTCCTTGACCATCAAAACCAGCATTGTTGGTGCTGCTAGTTGCCCCGCCATTTCGTGGGTTTGCTTGTGTTGAAGATAGTAGCCTTTGGATTATATCTTCTCGGTTTCCACCAGCATCTAAAGCAGAGATTGCTGCAGTACAAGCCAGGGATGTAATGACATCTTTTCTATTCTCTACAATGGACTTTAACAATATATGCATTTGAAGAAACTATCAAGATGAGAAAATTACCCATTATTCGTTCAAAGCCCATAGACACAAGTTCGTCAACTGATATGCCTACTAGTTGTTCTTGTCGTTTTCTTTTCCTCGATTCAATGTAAGCCTGTATCGTCGAATTAACTTTGGGGTTTGTGAGTGCATCAAGAGCTATTTGAAAGTCGTTCTCGTTTCTCCGCAGGCATTCAGCAGCAAGATCCCTCGCATATCTGCAAAGGTTAGCACTTCAAGTCATACACAACCCTTAAGCAAATTTGACACGTTTCATATGCAGATCCAAATAAAGAATTTCACAAGAAAGAACTATAAACAAGACGACCCTATTAATATAAAGGGAGCTTGAAGGCTTGCAAATGAACATCTGCCAAGCTCATGGTTATCTGAATAGGTGAACACTTTCGCAGAACTTTCTTGTTCATTGTTTTTTTTCGTGACTTTCGGTTTGAAAGAACCAAAAGTTTCACTAATAGTAGTAGAAGATAACAACATAGAACTATTTACAGTGGATTACTTACCCAATAGAGCCGAGCCTGTCAAGCATCAGCATATCTACAGCTTTCTTCATGGGTGTCACTCCATACTGCTTCTGCTCACTGAAAAATCAGCTCTAGTTTGCTTAGGACAATAAGGTTACTACAGAGTTAAAGATCATAACTAGTAATATTTCAGCATGAAAAAAAATACCGTATTTCTTCTTGTCTCTTGAGATTATCCTTCCGCTTTTGGGCTCTTTTTGCCTTCTCTTCGATAAGAAAATCAATAGAACTCGCAATATCCTGATTGTTCAGTCGCAAAGCTCTCTTCGCATCCTTCTCTTTGAAACCCATACCCATAACTATCGATAGCGTCTCATCAGGTATTTGTAGCTGCATCACAATTCACACCAGCTGTAACATTGTAAGAATTGAAATATCATTAAGAATGAAGTTATAGCAGTACAACTCACTGACCTGCAAGAATTTTGCATGGGAGGACTTCAGTGCACTCAAGGCTTTATCATATTGACCAGTGTGATATGCTACCACACCCTCTAGTAACTCTAGTCTCAAATATCTGGCCAATAGACAAACAGAACATTTTAACAAAAAATATTTACTGTGTAGGCATAATTATTCCTCAACTCAAGAACAACTAAACTATGAAAGTTAACCCACAGTGCCAATTCTGGACATTGACCAGCTTGAAGGAGTCTCACACGAGAAAGATCCTTCCCATGAGCACGCTCGAGACCTTTCCTTGCTTTCTGAAGCCGAACTCCAGCATCTGAAAGGCATTTGAGGTCCCGGAGCAAGAAATAACACCATACAATGTCTATCTCCATTATAGGGATGTTGTCCACAAACTGTAAAAAGATACTAGTGAGGTTAATTCAGCATCCCAGAGATTCAGAAAACAAGCCAGTTTCCATTAGAAAGAACATATCTCTCGAGTTTTAACTACAAGGATATATATTGGCATCATATGGTGGTAATAGAGATTAGGTAAAGTTCAGAAGTAATAATATCCACTGATGCAAAACAGAAAGTAAAATAATAAATTTAATTCAAAGAATAGAGAAAAAACCTCGAGAATCTTGGGATCACAGAGGGTGAACGATTCCTACAAAATAAACTAAAAATCAGGTAGTTGTTGCATAGCTCCCACAACAAAGACGTACTTCCAACCAAAAAAGAATATACAGTATCGAAAAATATGCTGATTCCCAGCAGTAGCAACTAACCTCTGCCATGGCAAGCACTTCTACTGCATCGGAATACATTTCCTTTTCTATTAAACTTTTTGCCTTGGTATGTAACATAAGACCCATCATTGCAGCACTGTGGAACAGAAAGAAGTAAAAAGATTTCATAAGCACATAAAATCATATTGCAAATTCTTGTTCAACCTGATCGAGCAATACCTTTGATCAGTCTTTGTTCCAAATTCTACTTTATGACCTCCTTGATCTTCCAGCTCTATGTTATAGTCTTCGATCGGTAACGAACCATCAGCGTGTCTCTTGGATAACGCTGTAGCTGCAGCTCTACAACATTTACACAAGTAGCTTAGATAAATATCATCAAACTTCTGTAAAAACTTAAAATTCTACAGAAGAGAACAAATCAATTCAACCTACAGAGCAATTAGTATGGAGTTGAGCACAAGGGAAAAAAATAACAAGTCATGGCCAAAGAAGGAAACACACAGATGAAGGTCAAATTCTATCCATGAGGACGAAGATACAATCAGAATTGGTGAATTCGGTTCTTATAAGCAATCACACAAGTTATAATATGAAGAAGCAAGCATACCCATTGATCAAACCAGATACTAGTGTATGAATCTGACTTAGCAAATTCGTTTCCATGCAAACAATCACAAACTCATTGATTGAGAAATTAAAAAGACTTACTTGACACGAGAGAGACGACGAGACCTTTCTTCCTCAGCCATAATTGACTTGCCTTCTTCAGGTGCTGCTCCACGACTAGAGAGTATCTTCGAGTTTTCTTTAACTCCCAATTGCGCAAGCGTTTGAGTAGCATCTCCGTCATCTTTGAGAATTTTGCCGGCGCAAATTAGTTTGATTGATTCAGTATCGAGTCCCGATCGCTTAGCAACTTCGTCTCTCAACATGAGTAAAGTCCAGTTCTGGAGGTCTACCTCAATTATGCCTCCCCAAGTCCCAGCGACCTTCAGTTTCGCCATTGATGGAATATCTCCGGATTACTAGGTTTTGAAGATGATGATTTTCTACGATTTTTGTGTCGAGGAATTTAGCCAATGCTTCTTGTATACAAAGGTTCAGATTAAATTTATATGATTTTTCAGGTGTAAATTATTTTCTTTCTTCTTGAAGGAATTGGACTAAGGGAAATGGGCTCATATATTTCAATATTCATAGGTCTGCGGTAAGGTAAATTTTGTTTTGGGCTTGGCCCATTAAAATAGAAATCACATGGGTCTAGACCACGTCGATATGTGTCCATTAATTATGTAATTTTTTAAAAACTTATTAACTATGTAAAATTGTGTATATGATTTAAGTATTTATTTTTTAGTTTTCATCATAACTGGGGTTTAGGAAAATAAAATTATGTAATTATTTAAGTATTTAATTTTAATTTTCATCATAATACATGTACAGTTTCACATTTAACGTGGTTAAAAATGTCTTATAATAAGTAAATAAATGATTTTCAGATAAAATATTTAACGTAAATAAGCGATGATGTCAAATAGGGGTGGACATTTTAGTTTAGTTTCGGCTATAGTTCAACTTCGGCTCTGTTTGGTTAATTTAGTTATATAAAATTTACATCCTAATTTAATTAAACTTACTAGGATTGGTTTATATTTGTTTGAATGGGTTTGGTTTGGTTTTTTTTTTTGGTTTTAGTTTAGCCAAATAAAAATAATTTGATTAATGATCAACCTATTAAATAAAATTATTGAAAGAAAAAATTAAATATGGTAATGAGAGAGGAGAAACAAATAGTATGAAGTAAGAGCGTGACCTATCCAAAAATTAGAGAAAATAAAAAGTACTAAATTTAGAAAGATAATGAAAAATAATCAAACGTGTAAACAATAACATAGACAAATAATTATAAAATATTAAATTATATCACTGATAATGGATAAAATAAATATATTGATTTATCGATTTGGTTTGGTTTCAAACCATATTAAACCGAATCATTCGGGTTGAAAAGAATCCTAACTAAATAGTTTGTATATATATTTTGGTTTGGTTCGGATTGATTTTAATTTGGTGATTCTTTTGGTTTGGTCTTAAAATGCCCACTTCTAATGTCAACGGTCAATATTTATCTTTAGTTTTTCTGTGATATATTCTAATAATTAATCAATTTATCAAGAGTATAAATCGATGATAAACTATATTGAAAACATAAGTGATTTGGGGAATGATAGGTCGCCAAGTGAGAGTAGTCACTTTACAAATATTCAGGTACTCGGATTCGAGTTTTTCTAGATGTAAGAAAAAAAATAAAAAATATTTTAGAATATGAGATTTGGCTATAGATCGGACTTTCTCGATTCAGTTATAATAAAGTTGAAAAAAGACATGAGTGATTTAAAATTTTATAAAATAACCTCGGTAAGGGCTAGATGTCAATATACCTTTCAACTTAAAAAACAAATCTACAATACATTTTCATATATAGTCTATATAAGAGTGAGATTACAAGTTTTGTGTATTTCATTTGTGTTTGTGGGTATATGAGCACAACAAATATGTAATGAACAATAGGTAGGAGATTTCGTATTAAAGATGATGTCAATTTTTAGTATTTATATGATGTATTGTCTTACATGAAAATTGGAGATATCCACTTCCATACGATTCTATAAGAGAAAATATTCAATAGAAGAAAACTCGAGGAAAGAAAGGAAAGAAAAGATTATGAGATTGTTGGAATGAATATGAGCCAAATCCGAATTCAAAAGATACCGAGATCGTCAGAAAAGAAAAAGAAATGACGAGTTCGTCAGCATTAAATGATAATTGATACGATAGAGCATGATTGACGGATTAAGTGACCATAAAGCCCAAAACGAGCTTACTGAAACAAATAGATAACAATAACTCTTGTACTTGTCATTCGGCACTTTGAAAGATCTCCGTAATCTTCACTATTTTTATTATTTTTAGGATCAACAGAAATAAATCAAGATAACATGTGAAGTAAAACTTACAAGAGCATGCATGTCTAGTATGAAGACAAACATGTTGTAACAAAAATCGAAAACCTAATATAATAAAATAAGAAAGAGGCAAGAAACATGAGAAATGAGATATGCATAGAAGAAAGTAAAAGATATAGAAAAAGTTATAAATAGCTTTGTGATCGTAAAAAAAAAAAGCAAAGATGAATACACTTGAGTAGTTTATGTGGGAAAAAGTAATAATAATAAGAAAAAGAAGAAGAAGGAGAAGAGGAGAGTCCGGGGGAAGAAGGGACGACAAAGAGAGCTTCGTCCCGGCAAAGACGGGCTGTAACCTTCTTTTGCTACTACATTGGTCCCACCACTCACATGCTTCCATGTTCTCTTTTTTCCATCTCCCAACACTTTCTTCTTTCTTTTTTTTCTTCTGTTAAATTAACCTTACATAGGTTATAACAAAAATTCAACTGTATATTTTTATGATGACCATATACTAATATCTTGTAACACCTGTATCCCAACTTTTGAAACCGCATGTTATCATCGAATGTCAAAAAAAATACTTTATTAATTCAATTCAAAAATAGTATCAAGTCTTACGTAAATTTATTAAATAAAAATGTTTAAAATTGCCGAGAGATAGATGCCCTAGTGGTAGTGGTCACTTTACAAAATCTTCGAACACCCAGATTCAAGTCTTCCCAAATACAAGGAGAAAAAATAAAGAAAATTTTAGGATATGGGCTTTGGCTATGGATCAGATTTTGTCGATCCAGTTATAGTAAAATTGACAAAAAAATATTTAAAATTAAAAAATAACTGAAAATGTCATTTGAAAGAAGAAAAATAAAATCAAAAATGAATAACTCAAATAAACCGGAGACTCAAATTAGATACTCACAAACCTCAATCTAATCTAGAAAAAGACAGGATGAGTATAAATACTCAGTGAAAATATTGATAATCAGGATGGTTTAAATTCAGATAAAATATTATCTTTGCCTCAAATTCTGCTATATCAGAAGGTGAGAATATCAATTAAAATTTATTAAATACCACACATAATATGATAATAGAGCTTCCATATTTGTTTTTTCATATCTTATAATAAAGAAAAATTATTGGGTTATTTTGAACTATGAACGCTAAGCAAATGTTTATGTTGTCGCCTCTCAAAAACAGGCATGATTATCTTCACAGCGAATACTATATACAGTGAGTTTTCTTGTTTTAATATATATTTAAGTATTTTATTAAGAGTAAAGTTGAGCCGTAATATTTATTTTGAGACAAGCCAAACTAAATTAATTTCTAAACTCTAAGGGTTATTATTTTAGTGAAATAAAATAATGCTGATACAATTTAACATGTATATATATATGTGTGTGTTTGAGGACCTAGCTATATAAACTTTATACCGATTTTTTTATAAAAAAGAAACACCCCTGTATTCTGTTCATTACTTGTATCAGGGAAAAGTTCTGTTTTCTAAAAATGGATTGAATTTTGACCAATCAATATGGTCCTAATAATGTCCTCTGCAAAATGAATGACTACTCCTCAAGAAAACAAAACCAAAAAATCAATTGGACAAAACAACACAGTTCAAAAAGACCATATTAATTTATAAATTTTTTGAAAATATGATAAAATAACGAAGTACAAAGCAACACTTCTAGCTCCAACCATGGGGCTACTTGCAAAACCAAGGATCAATAGCTCACAACCACACAGTTCAACTAATTAATGATGTTCATGGTCGCAGAAGTTTTTAGCAAATTATTGGCAACCTCTGTTAAAAAATCATCTATTTCTCAAAAAATGATGGAGTGCTTGAAAGCTAGGCAAGTGTCACAAGACCAAATAGTTAAAAGTTTATTTTTGCCGTCTTTTTCACCATAATTCGATTCTATAGGATTGTGTTACTTCATATGATATTATTAGGATATGAGAAGTTGAGTTATGGACCTAGTTTCACCGATCTAATTGTTAGATAAATAAAATCATAACAAAATGATTTTCATGCAATAGTAGGTCTCTAAGATAAGTTAGACTTATAAGCCTATATAATTTGCCAGAAAATTAGTAGCTATACACTAATCGTCTATTAATTATGTATTCGATTGTATAATTCATAACGCACTTTCTTAAACTTTTTTTTTCAACGGCAATATTAATATTAGGCCACAATAGCTGATCCATTAGCCAAATTTCTACATGAATCTCATAAATGATGGGACTCGATCCCTGGTGATGCATGTACGTCTGCCTATAATAAATTTACCACCAGCCACTGGACTAAAAGCTACTTGTCATTTTCTTAAAGTTTGATACATAGAATTCTCTAACTCTCTATTTTTCTTTCTTTTACAGGTTGAGATTACAACAATGGAAATTTTAGGTATTTTTACACTCCTCATAAGGTTTTGAGATTTTAAAATAATCTGCATTTAAGATTTTATCATTATTGAATGTCATCAATAATTTTTAACATGACATCGATTCTTTTTCTTTTTATGTTTTTTTTTCAAGATCTTAAAACAGATTGGACATGCGACTCGACCTCAAAACCCATTAAGCTTTTTTATTGAATTTTTTAAAAACATAGAATAAGACCATAACACAATTTTTTTGGATTAATGTGAGTGAACTATATTACCACACATGCAAGTGTAATGAAAAATAAATAAAACTAAAATTACAAATGTAAAATAAATAAAAATTGAAAGAGGCCAATATTCTCCTCGGGATTGGTGCTGTAAAAGAATGACTCTTCTCTTCTCTTCTCTGCTCTTGTCCCTATAAATATCTTTCCTTCCAACTTCTTCCTCTTCACTATCTCTTCTTCTCTCTTTCCTTTTATTACCCTTTTGCCCTCCTTTCTTCTTCTTCATTTTAGGGTTTCCTCTATAGTACTCTACATGACTCTCTCTGTATTCTTCCACAGCTTTCTTGAACTGCAACAACTTTCTTCAGATTCTCAATTTATATATAGCTTTTCAAACATCTGCTCGATTGATTAGCGGTTCAATAAAGCTGTGGGAAGATACAGACAGATTCAAATCATTCTCTAAACCTTTTTCGTAAGAGTCTCATTGTGATAGTATTCTATTTTGTATATGTGTAGAAATAGATAGAGGGTCTAAAGCGTAGTGTTTCTGATGCTATATGCAATAGTTGAGATGGAAATAGATCTTCAATCTTTTTTTATTATTCAGATCTTAATTTTACTAGTTTACTTAACTAGCTTTGTTGGTTATTTAAGAGATTGATTAGTAGATTCAAGATGCTGATTTTTAATAGCTTTTTATTAAAAAATTGATTGATCGTTGAAAAACCCTAATTTTGTTTATGGGTCTGATCGATGTTTATACATATATAATTCTGTATTGATAATGGATCCACAACATTCGTTTTTTTTATATAATGGATCCATAACTTTTGTCTAATTAATAATACTGGTATGGGAGATTTTGTTTGGTTGTCTGATTGAAATGGTGTAGATCTATGACTTGCAGATCTGTCAAGGTCTAGATATATATTTTATAACAATGACTTAATAATTTAGCTGCATTATGGATCTCTAATTGCAAATAAATTCCATATTTTTCAAGGTTAAATCTTGTCATACGATAGCTAAAAAATACGAAGCATTGATAAGCAGATTTTGTTTGGTTTGATGTATTAATAATATTGTTGTTGGACCACATTTTGTAAAGAAAGTAGTCTATTGGGTCGATTAACATTATTTCGAATGGCTTCATATTATTAATGTTTTTTGAGATAATGATTTAGTGGTGGAGAAAGGATTGGATGTTTATTGGCATATTAGAAACTCTAAATTGGAACACAATGAGATCTTGGTCTTCATCGAATATTATTATAACTCTTTGGTCGCATGAAGTTGTCAGATTATTAACTAAAATTAATGATTTGTACATTTGATGTTGGATTCTTTTACCTTTGAAACAACTTTTAGAGGTTAATGAATCATATATATAATCGTTTGAGAACAAAAAAAAAAGAATAACTTTCACTAGTCTAAGCTTAACACTAATATTAGAATGGAAATTCTAGATTGACAGAAACCATATACATATATATGAATTTCAAGGTATATCATATTTAATTGTTCAAATTTATACATAATATTAAGTTTCAGTTAAAGATAAAATTGTTTACGACTCCATAAAACTACGCAAAAAAACCATTTGGTGGCAAAATATCACTTGATGGTAATAAAGTCAGGATTTCAAGGCGTAATTTTCACTCATAATTTCAAGTACTATTTTTTTATCAAAAATACGTTGAACTAAGGTCCGGTAATTTACATGTACAACAATTCTCACTATAAGCAGTAATTTCTGTCTGAAAATGGTCAGAATAAATTTTTTCCGATTAATGAATTTGAGAATAGTTGAGTAGTAAAAAACCGGATTGCTAAAGCTATGGATAAAAAAGACTATGCAGAATAGGATTTATGTACGACTAGAAACCGAACCAATCAAAGCTAAGGTGTGAGTAGATCGATAGTTTATGAGTTGGACACCTCTAGTGTGGCATGTAGTAGGTAGCTTAATCCAACCATCATCATGAACAATATTTTAAATGACGTGATAAGATGTCTTACTGTCGGCATCTAATCCAGCACACTCTAAATTATTTTATCTTTAAAGCAAAATATTACTTTCTCCGTTTATGTTAAAATTATTTTTTTTAGTTGATATTTTAAGATTTCTATGCAAAATTTAGTGCACATTTGGTATTTTTGACTCTTTAAATTTTGCAGATTGATTAGTGATTGGTTAAACTATTTTGGAATTTGTGATAAACTATATTTTTTTTAGAAAAAATAAAAAAATTAATGATTCCTTAATATGTGTTAAATGCCTAAAACATCAACTATAAAAAACAGAGAGAGTATAATTCTAAGTAAGTATAATTGTTATATATCTATCAAAAAGTTAAATCTACTTTTATGTTTTTTCACTCAAGAACATCGTGTAATCTTCACGTGATATTGTTTGGAGTTTGGACGATATCGATCTAATTATTGTTGAAAAAAGTAGAATTGCAATATAATATTCTTTATTTTTAGATACATATATTTTTATTTTCTTCTTGGTCATATTTGTTTACTTTAAAGTGTTTGGACGCTTACTGGTATGTCTTTATTGCTTGCCAAGTCGCCATGTTGTTCTTTATATGTTTAGTGGTATATGCTTTACTTTTATTCTTTACTCAATTAGTTTGTCTTATTTTCTTCCAATTCTAATCACTTTAAAAGCAAAGTATATGCATTGTAATGGATATTTTGATTGGATTCCACTCACCTAAGTCAATAATTAAAGGTCCCATAATATTATACCTAATTAATTAACTACATTTAAATTTCCCTAAAGCTTTTCGTGAGAGCATTCAACGGCCATAACTTCTAGAACAACACCCTACAAACCTCAATTTTTTTAGTGGAATCTTTCAAATAAATTTTCTAATATGTAATGTTTATATATACATGGAAAATTCTGAAGATGATGTTTATTTTGAATTACTGATAAGCTTTCCCACACTATAGGGAAGAGTTTGTAATTTTTTCATTAATTTTTCCCTTTATTTAATTTTTTTTATTTTCTCCTTCCTAGATGACTGACTAGTTTTCAAGGAGTATCTACTAGACTTCATTCGTTTCAAGAGTTTTTTAGTGTTTTGTATATTTTGTTATTTAAACTACTAAGCTGACCTCTTTGCCCGCATTGTTAGAGGACTTTCGAGAAATTTATTTTTTATAAACATTACGGCATCAGACTAGCTCCTTTAATTTTTTTAAAATGAGAATTATACAAGTTAACAAAAAAAGATATAGAATGTTGAATAATGCGTAGTATTTGTGATCTATTGAGAATAAACACTCTGTATGTTTCTTTTTTCTGTCAGTAATTGAATCGATAAAAAGTGAAGTCGAATTTTTAGTTGAAATATGTAAATAACCAAACTAAAAAAGAATTTGGTACTATATCTGCTTTTTGGCTTCTGAAATTGTATGTTTTTTTCAGCAGAATTATATGACATAAAAGTTGGTAAAAAAATGTACTACATAGTTAATATTAATTAGAGATATTAAAATTAATAGGACCAATTGAGCTCCCATCATATAGTAGATATGTAATTGGCCACATTAATTATGGAACAGAAGAATTTTGTCTTATAGTTTACATTATTTAATATAATTAAAGCAAGATTCCACTTTTCTTCTTCCCTTCAAATGCTTGGCTGTTGAATGAATTGAAAAAGCTATTTCGCAGATATAATAAATTATTTGAGGTTTTTTTGACTCGGCATTTAAATGGAGATCGATTAGCTTCTTTACATATTTGGTTATCATTATTGGAATCCTCTGTTCCATCATTTGACTAACTTCTAACATCCATCCTTCAAAATAAGAAAAGAAGAAAAACTTCTATATGTTATAATATAATGTTATATGCATATTATTACATTATATCTATATAGTACTACATGTTGTATGAGAATCAAGCCAAGCAAGCAAGGTTGAAAGAGATTTTGTTGAGCCCAAAGGTTGGGTTATTGAGAATACGGCCCATGACTTTATTATCTCATGGATTTGGGTCTAGCAATGTGTCTATGCTACAAGTAAGCCTTAGAGAATTTCTATTTCTCTAAGTTGTATATATATTTTCTCTTTGTATATGGCAAGATCGACATGAGACTTTACCTTTTCTCTTCATGTTATTTTGCTTGTTTCTATTTAGTAAAATAATAAACCAGATATGAACTGTCCAATTCCTTAAAAACTTACAAACTTTGGTCAGGCAAACAAACACTACGGAATATTAGGAACTATGACTTGTTACACTAAACATTATGGAGTGTGTATTAGTATGGATTCTGAATGATTTAAATTTTGTGAGGTTTGTAATTTAGAGTCCTCTAATCAATCTTATAAAATTACTTAGAATCACATATTTTAAATATTTTTCAATAACAATATATTCGATTATGAAGTTTAAAATCAGTTGTTCAATAACATTGAATTTTAGAAGTTTTTTTTAAGATATTCATGTTTGAATAACAATTATTTATTAAGTGGATTTTAGCTTAGTGGCAGGTGGTAAGTCTATTAAAGGCATGCGCATTTGTACATTCCGGAATTGAATCTCATAGTTTGCATTATGTAGGAACTTGGCTAATAGACCGACCATTTGTAGTTCAATGTTGACAAAAAAAGGAATAACAATGATTTGTTACATTAACTTAAATCGTGTTTTTGTCAACTGAATTGATATAATAATCAAATGGAGTTTACAAAACTTGAATCATTAGCCGACTCTCTAACATTATGGGCAAGAGCAGCAGCTTTACAGTTCAAGGAATGAGGAGTGATATGAAGGAGAAAGACTCGAAAAAGACAAACAAGTCTCTCAAACTCCTCTTGGTAGAAAGATAACGCTGGCCATTCCACTGGATTAGAGAAGATTTTCAGAACATCTGCATAATCCGTGCCATCTCACCTTCCATCTGGTGCAAATGTAACAAACTCTCCATCGCCCATATGACCGCCTCAACCTCACAATGTAGCGTAGAAAGACTGCATCGAACTCCTCTAGATGCCATACAACCTCCACTAGTAGAATTCGGGAATGAAATCCATCCTAATTCTGAGAACACGCCACAATCCTTCCAAAACCCATCCACGAAACATCTATAACTTGAAAAAGCTGATTGCTCGATTGAAGGACAAGCTACAGAGGTCCTTACTGATTGTGAATTGATTGGACCAGAGTGCTTTATTGATGATTTCTCCTTTTGCGCCTCAAACCATATTGATCCCTCTGTTTCAGCCTCCTGAAGAATGAACCGTGGATCCTTCTTAGTATTTGAAAAACAATTTTCATTATGTGCTTTCGAGAGATACCAAATAATCCATAAAAATAACTTAATGGAAAACATATCGGGAACTCGCCAAAAAAAGTAGTCAATATTTAACCTGAAAAAATTACCCCAGAATATCCTTTAACTCAAATCATTTAAAAATTTTGTTTCAAGACATCCTTTATATTCTTTTTACAGAATTTATTATGTTCAGTGAATTAAACTTTTAACGAGATGATTCATTTGAACTATCATACTACCATCATCTCTTCTTATTTCATGAAACTATGGGTATGATTGGTAATGACTATGGTCACTCTGTAGAGCAAAATCTTTCCACAACATTCAAATTAGACCAATCATGTTTTGAATTTATTTTTGGCTTTCATTGTTTTAGAAAGCCAAATTTTTATTAAGTAATGTTTTTGGCTGTAGAAACCCAAAATTTATGAACTTTACAAATATATATATATATATATATATATATATTCTTACATCAAAAAAACTTACAGCAAAAAAATTTACCGTCAAAAGCCTTACAATCGAAATTTTACAAAAAAAAAACTAAAAGTTACAACATTACTAATCGACCCCTATATGTATATATATATATACATATTTTCCATCTTATAATTAATAAAAGCATTAAGAAAAAAGAAAAAGTTAATATATACTTCCTTATCGGGAAATCATAAACAGACAAATCAAAAGTTTAAATACCATTTTAATGATTCTTTCCATGCATGCATGTATCAGCTTTTATTGCACACAGATATTATACCTAATATATACATGCATAATATAGTTTATATTGTGATAAAAGATGTATATCATAATGTAGTTTAGCAAAAGAAGAAAAAATCAGAGAAATGTTGACAGAGAAAAAGACGTTACCGATTGTTGTAGATCCATCGATGAAAGACATTTCCAATGGAGAAGAAACAAAAAAAGAGAGACAATCTTTGTCTAACATGTCCTCTAAAGGAGTCTTCGCTGCCGTCTCTTACATGGCTTCTGCTGGTATATGTTCTTCTTATTGTCACACAATTGCTTCCATTGTATTAGATTACGAGTTCGATTTTACAACAGCATAATTTTAAGAAATTTTGATATATTAGATATTCGAAAATAATATAGGGCATAAGGCAGTATAATCAGACGTTTGGAAATCTTGGATAGATATTGGAGTTGAATTCGCGAATTTACTGAAATACAAATTTTGATATAAATAAAATCAAAACCCAATTCTTTTTATTTTCATGAATTTTCCAATTATTTTTTCATCATGAATTATCAAATATATGTATATTTTTCAAATTACAAAAACGTTTTGTCTTTTAATAGCTAGACTCCCAATTGCATAATTGTTTAATGGTATTCAAACATAAAAAAAAAAAAAGTTTAACGGTGTTGTCTAATGCGATTCTTAATTTGTCTATTAGCATAATGTGTGTAATGGTATTTTCTAATACGATTCTACAAGTTTTTTTGTTCTAAATATTTACAAAAGTTCAGGGAATCTATACATTTTGTTGCTTATTTGTCTAAATAATAGTAAAAAAAATCGTTCTGCAAGGTTGTATCTTTTTATTTTACAATTTTCGTTCTGCAATTTTATTATTTCTATCATTATATGATTATGCAACATTATCAATGAGAATTAAAATTACATGCAGTTTTGTTAGTGATGTTCAATAAAGCTGCACTTTCTTCCTATAGTTTCCCAAGTGCAAATGTCATAACTCTGCTTCAGGTATAAATGAGTAACTCTAATTCTCCTCAAGTTTCACACAACTCTTGACATTTAAGCATGAAACGATTTTGAGATTTTTATCTTTTTTTGTGTGTTACAGATGATTTCTTCTTGTCTGATTTTGTATGTGATGAGATATTTTAAGATCATATCCTTTAATAATGATGGATCCGAGAATGAGCACAACAACAACTTATTGACTCTTGTTTCAGCAAGACGATTGTTTCAAACAATACCACTCGCATTCACATATCTACTTTACATGGTATGGATTCACTTTTACTGTACATTTTTTTATATATTACCAATAGTTCGAGCTAAAATAGCTTATTACTTTGATATAAATTAACTACACCCAAGGATATGGAATGTCACACATACTTATGATTGAAAAATATTCGAATTTGGATAGTATACTACTGTAATCTCTGATTTTTTTTGCACTCGCCATTACTGTGCAGACTTTATCGTACATTTTTGTCAATAACTGAATAGACAAAACTCGTTTTATAGCCTAAAACTAACACTTTAAAGTATTTTTATAATGTATTATATGTAGTGCGGAGGTATTGATTTTTTCGTTATGAAGTAATCATATAAAGATACATTTTATTTTGTGGTTTTGTTTATCCATGATAGCTAATAACAATGGAGTCGGTACGCAATATTAATGTTCCAATGTACACAACACTCCGAAGAACTACAATATTTTTTACCATGATTATGGAATATCTCCTTTCTGGTCAGAAACATTCCATTGCAATCATTTTCAGGTACTTATTACATAATGAATCAGTAGAGTAAATCATTATTGTCCATCGACGTGGTTAAGATGATCCAGCTAATGATTTGACATCAGGGTTCGATTTTTACTCGCTGCATTATGATAACTTAAAAAGGAAGTTAAGATAGGCTTTAGGATATAAATAGAACCTTATCGATTCAATGTTACATATAACATAGCTTTATAATAGGTGTTGATACAAGTTTTTAAATAATTTCAGTGTAGGAATAATCATATCTGGAGCTATTATAGCTGGAATTCGAGACTTATCATTTGATGCTTATGGGTATGGATTAGTATTCACAGCTAATATATGTACTGCCTCTTATCTTGCTTTGATCGCTCGTATCGGTAATATTTCCTTCTCACTTAAATAACTTTTTTTATTTTATTTATTTAAATTAAATCTTCTAAATTAAGTTAATATATCAACTGACATATCATCCAATAAATAATTATATATTTTTTTAATGATATATATATGATCCAGTAAATAAAAACTGAAAGGTCTTTCATTTTATTTTACTAATGTCATATTTTTGTTATTTATTTTATTTTCTTAGGAAAATCTAGTGGCCTTAACATCTTTGGACTAATGTGGTGCAACGGTACGTAATAATATTTATTAATTTTAATTTTTTTATGGATTGCTCATATTAATACAGAAATAATATATATGATATAATCTTTAACGTACAGGAATAATTTGCATCCCATTTTTGTTGTTATGGTCATCTTTAAAAGGAGAACTAGAAGCCATGTTATACTTTCCTCATCTCAACTCTCTTGGCTTTCAGGTACTTAAAAAATTAAAAACTTTTAATACGGATAAATTATACGATTTAAATCGAAATTTTATCAACATTCATACACATAGAATTTTTTTTTTAAAGAACAGTTATACACATATCAAGTAAATTAATTGTAAATCTACATTTTGATATACACCAATTTACATGAAAGGTTTAATTAAAACTAGTTTTGCACGTATAGAATACCGCATGATAATATTTTTTAAAATAAATTGTTAATGTTTAGATTTTACTAACATAATCATAAATTGATATAAGATAATCAAACTCAATCTTAATAATAATAATAATAATAAAATATATGGTTTTGAAGTGATAATTTTTTTAGGTTTTGTAAGACATACAAAAAATGCATCAAGTATATATTTTTGATGATCATTAATTTATTCTCTAATGATCAATTTTCAATTTTGCAGGTGGTGATATGTCTGTCATGTATTTTGGCATTTTTGATAAATTACTCAGTTTTCCTCAACACAGCCCTAAATTCAGCACTAACACATTCTATATGTGGTAATCTGAAGGTACACTTAAATCATGTACTTTTTATGTTAATTAGGTTCAATTAAATAACACACACTTAATCTAAATGTATATATAGTGTTGTTAGACAAAATTCAATTTGTAATGTTATTTTACTGATAACGGTAAATATTATTGATGGCAGGATTTATTTACCATTTCACTAGGTTGGCTAATATTTGCTGGACTTCCTTTTGATTGGGTTAGTTTATAGTAGTTTAATCTTCAATACATTTTTCCTTCGCCTCTTATAAGAATTCGTTCTGTTAGTTTTGTGATTCCTAAGCAATATATAAATATGTGATAATCTTTCCCTTAGAGCATATTTTGAGTGTGAGTTTGATCCATATTGATAAGGTATTAGAGTCTAGACATAATTCGATTGTAGACCATCCATGGATATCTAGTTCTACAAACTGTACGCTTCAGATGACCACTGATAGTTGTACGATAGAATATTTTGTATTGGTTATGTTTGTAATTTTTAAACAATATATAAGTACACGATAATCTTTTCCTTCAAACTACATTTTAGGTATGAGTTTTTTAGGTATGAGTTAGATCCATACATTGTATTTTACATCAATTTGAATATGACAAAGCCAAATACTGCAATCAATGAGTATCAATTGTCTTTGGCATTAGATCATCAGATTTGCTGCAATGTTTTAGGGTAATTTATGACGTGACAGTGTTGGATGTGATACAGGTAAATGTAATGGGTCAAGCGCTGGGTTTCACTGGATCTATTTTTTATGCATTTTTCAAATATAAAGGTATGTGAAAGAATAAATAATATTTTATTTCAAAATACAATTAATTTTGTTGTCTTTTTATATACTCATGAAACATATCACACCATGTTCACCGAATTGTTATTTTTAAAATTTCCTTTATCGCAATTGTATCGAATTGTAAATTTTATGAAGTTGAAAGTTTTACATACACAGAATCAAACGGTAGAAATATGATTATGATTTTTTTGCAAATTTAGATTTTCTTATAAAGAAGATAATATGTATTCTCTTAGCTTTAACAGCATGTCTCTGGTAGTAAGTCAATTTAAGGTAGACGCACATATATAAATCAGGGATCAAATTCCACTACCTACGAAATTTATATAAAAATTTGGCTAATGGACCGGTTATTATAGCTTAATATTGACGTTGACAAAAAAATACAGCATGTATCTATTCTTTTGACATTAAAACATGACTAGAATTTAGCCAATCATAATATTATGTATTCGACCAAATCATAAACCAGTCTTTTCTTGTTCTAGATTATATATTCAAAATCCATATCCATTTCTGATGCAGCATGGATATTAGATTAATGTCCGGCCTAGATCTTGATGAACCAGTAGAAAATATATCTATCATCTTCTGTAGATTTATTTTAGAATTCTTCGATAAATTTTACCGTACTAAAATAAATTTACAATTAAAATAAAGAGTATTCTATTGAAGGCAATGAAAATGTTAAAAGATGGTGAAGATCAACTTTTTTTAATTTGTATTTTTGTTTATGTAGAATTATTGAACTCCAAAACTCTTATAATATTACATGGAGTAAATACAATTTTTAGAGTCAAACTTCGATTAAAAAAAAAAAAAAAAAACAGAAAATATGATACTCAACCACTTAAAGAAAAATATTTCTCCGACTTTCAAACTCTATTGAGTAATTCTTAAACTTCATCTTTGTTTGGAGTAATCAAACGATATAGCTAATCACTCTATTATTTACTATGAAATTTTATTATTGAACATTTTCAACCACGTTGTTTTCAAAACTCGTTAGTTTGCCTTTATGTCACATCCATGATTCCTTTCCAAACACATTCGCATGTTCATGACCCGCCTGTATTTGTCCAAACTCATCACAAAAATATCCACTACAGTGACTACAAAGTAAGTGTGTAATAATCCTAAATTCTACAACACCTGAAAACACTGCTATTTTCTTTTTTACTAACCCTCTTCATACATTGTGGGTTTTTTTCAACGGCAATTATATTAATAGAGAAACCAAAATGAGGTGGTTACAACAAAGAATTATTAGCTGCTTTTCTGATACGACGTGCGAAAGAATTAGTTTTATGGTTCAAAGATTTAGGAATAATAGAAAGCGAGATAAAATGAAAAAGATTTTAAAGATATGTTGTGGTTTAGTGGAAGAAAATTTTTAATCTTACCCATATTTTTTTTTAACAGTATCATTTTAACAAACTTCAGTTCATTCGATAAGCAAAAAATAAAAATAAAATAAAATCAGACTTTAACATAAGGGAAGAATCTTTGGTCTAAAAAGCACACAATAATTAATGATACAAGCATAAGGAAGAAATAGAGAAAGAATCAACGGAAAGGTTTTGGTATGATTTGATAAACTAAGAAAGCAAAGACTTGAGCTTTTGCCATTCTCTTATCACTTTTTCTCCTTTTATCTGCACAACCCAAAAAATGAAATTAAGGTTAGTTATATAATCATTTTAAATATATTTTGGTTATTGTATTTACATTGTTGAGCTATAAGTGTCTAGGTATCTACTTGTTAAGTACTACCTCAAACATTTTTTTTAAAAAAAATTCGATTACATCAAAAAATTATGTAAAATCCTTTAAATACCCCCACATTATCTCAGACATTTGCATGCACAATAATCGAAAATGAAGTTTATAACCCTATACATTCTCATTTCTCACTTAACAATAACGTTTTCTACAAGGCAAACTAAGGCAACGGTTTGGATATAAATCTTAACATTTCTTAAGGAATCAAAATAAAAATGAACGGGAAAGTAGCATACCCTTCAATTGGTGATGAGTTTATCAGATGGAACAAGTGTAGCCAGGAGGTGGATTTTTGCCACAAGTAAGAAGTAGCTGAAGAGCAACCGGGACGTAAAGCTTGAGGTCAAGAGCTTTGACCTTGAGAGTAGTGCAAAGACAAACCGCGGCTTCCACTTCAGCGAGTCCTTTAAGTAATGGGCAGCATTTGTTAACTGCTGGGTCGCCAAGATTTATCTTTACTAGACCACCCAATAAATCTACACATGCACCTAACTTTAGTGTGTTTATCGGACATGTTGCCTTCCCGCTACCCGGAGGTGGAGGACAGTCTTTTCCTCCAGTAGCTGGTGGTTTTGTCCCCGGTGGAAGAACAGGACCCACGATAGGCAAAGGTGGCAATGGAAGATTAGGTAGGGGTAGTCCTGATACAGGAGGAATGGGTAGTCCTGACACTGGAGGAAGAGGTAATCCTGACACAGGAGGAAGGGGTAGCTTTGGGACGGTCACCGGAGGAACAGGTAGCTTAGGGACAGTCACTGGAGGAACGGGTAGCTTAGGGACAGTCACCGGAGGAACGGGTAGCTTAGGGACAGTCACCGGAGGAACGGGTAGCTTAGGGACGGTCACCGGAGGAACGGGAAGCTTTGGGACGGTCACCGGAGGAACGGGAAGCTTTGGGACGGTCACTGGAGGTACGGGTAGCTTCGGGACAGTAGGAACATGTACAGGAGGTTTAATAGAGGGATGTCCACCCTTACCGGGGCTACTGCAAGAGCCACATGAGAGAGCATGTTGGGGAAAACAGATAATGCAAATGAGGAAAAGAGAAAGAGAGAAGGATATGAGTTTAGATGACTCCATGGTTAGTAAAGTTGATGGAGGAACTATAAGAAAGAGTATATGAATATATAGAGGAAAAATGGGGAAGTGGAATCACGTGAAGATGGGGGCTACTTCTGCAATAAGAAGAGAAGCCCCAAAATAAGCATAGTTGGCAATTGTATAAGAATACAAGAATCCCTTAATGACCCATCGCTGTATCTCATCACATGTCCCCCAATTCTCTCTTTGCACTCACTGCCTCTTTGTCTTTGGTTAACTACAAAATTTTAACTAACTAACTTCAGTTTCGAAACTGTACATTCGTGGTTTCTCCTAACTTACATTTATATATTTCTACATTCTAGTAGCTAGTAATGTAATGAACTAAATTACCGAGATCAAAAGATGACTACGACAATATATGTGAGTTAAACTTTTGCATGTTACATCGTTGACAGTCTTGTAGATTTTGGGCAAAACACAAAATATTTACAATTTATTTATATCATACCAATAAAATAAAATTGTAGTAGTGTAATTAAAAATGTGCAAAATCATGCATCAAATTATCAGTAATATAAAATTGTAGTAAGTAGAAGAATATAATCTAGAGTAATTATACATCGTACAATTATAATTTGATCTAGAGTAAAACTTGTTTTCTATTTTCTCTAAACTTAAATCCTAACAAAATAAATAACTTTATTCTGAATCTGATATTTTCTAAACTCCATAAACCCTAAACCGCATATAAGATAAACGAAATCAATCTAAGTATATGAATGATTAAAATGCTGATGTGTCTTTTTTTTATATAGAAAAAAGGTTAAAATTGATCATTTTTTTTGTTAATATACAGTTTTTGATGATTCAAAGATCCATACATTTTAAGTGATATGTCATCACTAAAAATCTTGAAAAACTTTATTTGTCAAATACTGAAAACACACCTTGCTAGTACCCTTTTTACAAACAAAAAAAATATATCGATATCTAACTAATATACATCGATATATATATATATATAATTTGTAGTTGTTATGACCAAAATAGTAGTGATTTACATCTAATGATTTTGAATGCTTATTATATGATCTTGTATAATCACATCAAATTATGTAACTATCTCAATCATTCTAATTATTTACTATTACTATTTTGGTAAAATTTCTCAATGGGTCCTCAAAACATTAAATTTCTTTTCGAAAGACATTTCGCAACAACAATTATTCGATATAAAACATGTCTCACAACACTTGTTTTTTTTTTTCCTTCTGCAATATTTTGTGGAGTTCCAAGTTTTAGCTCACTCCTAGTCTTTATATTAGACATATGCTCTTCAATTTTCTCATGAATCTTTTTTGGCCCTTTTTCAATCAACAAAACTCTTGTTTTAGTGTTAAGATAATATTTTAGATATCAAGAAGTGTAATTAGTTGTTCATCAATATACAATTATCCAATATTAGACGGATTTGACACATTTCCATTAGGCTCATACACTCTATAATATAATTTCATATGAGTGATCATTAGAATTTTACAAAACGAATCACGTATGTGGCAATCCTCTTTCGTTGAACTAACAAAACAAAGCACAGACTAATTAGTCTCTGGACTGGTAAGAAAGAAATTTTAGGCCATAGAAGACGATTAAGACTATTTGAAATAGTGATGTTGTGCTTTTTGAAAATTTTGTGACACTCAAAGCCAAATGCATGCACTCCGAAAAGTTTGAAGTTAGAACAACCACAAGAGCTAAAATGTATATGTTATATAAATAGCAGTTTTCTAGGCTTGCTTACTATTTAAGTTCAGTCCATAGATATAGATATGCTTATTACCATCTCACATCGGAAGTTGGAAGAGATACTAAGTAGTATATATATAAGATATGAGTCTCTCCACTCATTCCCAATTTGTTTTGAGTTGGAAGTCCATAATCTAATATGCAGTCCAAAGTTGGTCCAGTTGTCGATAACTCATGCCCAAAATTGGTGCCCGATCCATCTCTAAACATATCAAAATCAACAGCCAAAGAACCATCATCTCGAGGAGGCGTAATAGGAACTAATATCCCATATCGGAAGTTTGAAAGAGTCATAACTAGTATATATAAGATATGAGCCTCTATACTCATTGTCAGTTGGTTTTAAATTAGAAATTATATATCAATTAGACTAAAAATGTGGAACAGATTGCATATAATTATATCCAATGTATATGAGAGGTAAGTAAGACAGATGAAAGACAGCAAGACTGACATGTGAACTTTACGATACTATTTGTTATTTGGTGTTTTTGTTACGTAGTGTTATGAAAATATGAACATGTGTGTGTGGACCATTTTCTTCTGTTTACTTTCTTCAATTTTTGTTTTCTTTTCACCACTCACTTCCCTTTTTACCATATCAACAAAACAGTCCGAATTGACCATTTAATGAAGGAGTACCACTCATAAACTCAGAGTTTCAAATCAATCTAATTGATAATGTAGAAGCGTGAGTTATCGAAATAACTAGCCCTACAATAAATACCTGAATCAAAATCTTGAACCGAGCAGTATTAGTTTTGGTCATGAATTTCAGTTTAAGGTTGTTGGTTACTGATACTATAAGTTCTTCAGTTCTGTTTGAGTTGCTTCTTTCGACTTTAGAAATGCAATAACTATATATGTACCAATTAAAATGCATATTTTTGTTCCGAATGATTACTTGTAACAAAAAATAACCAAACATCCGGAAAAATATGATTACTTGTAATCAAAAGTAACCTAAATAAATATGTAATCAAAAGGAAACCAGCTGGTTCGATTCTGAATGATTTTTTTTGTCAACAATATTGGACCACAACTGGCCGGCCCATTAGCCAAGTTCCTGCATAATGCAGGCGGCGGGACTCGATCCCAGAATTTGCAAGTGCGTCTGCCATTTAGTGGACTTACCCCTACCATTGGACTAAAAGCCACTTGCATGTTCAATTCTGAATGACTACTTTTAACAAAACGTACCATATTAGAATAATTAAGTATTATTAGTATAATTAATTAACTAGTAAAAACTAGTTTCGGTTCCTGTTTGGTTATCTGCTAGAAACCAAAACTGAACTTTGTACCTATTAATAGTTCGGTTTTGTTTGGTTCATAATTTTATGTCCAGAGGGCAAGGTGAACAGATTGATATGTTTTTTTACATTATCATATTTTTCAAAATACCTAACAAAAAGTAATTTTAATGTCAATCCTAAAACATCACATTTGATAAATATAACATTCAAAGATGATTTGAAAATTAAAAAAAAAGGTTGTAATACATGTTTGTCAGGAAATAATAGATCTTTTATATGATCCCAAAGCTATACGATTTTTTCTTTTTTTTTATGGGGACGAATATGAAGCAAGTGACATATATCAGTGAGCAGTAGCTAAGAGCCAGCGGTTAGTACTGTATGGGCTGATCCTAAATTCCAAATGACAGATGGATTTCTCATTAATTGGTGATTTTTGTCAGCTGCAATTTATCGTGCTGTATCTTTGATTTAAATGGCTTGGATTCTTCCTCCACACCCACACCTCTTACATCTTTAGGATGAGTTATGATCCAATGGTTCTTTCTTCTTGTGGATAGATAAACCTGTTTTTCTGAGGTTAAGATTTGTCGACATTATTCACCAACAAATATTCATATGTCTCATGCTACATATGTAAAGACCATATGTATGTTCGAACATCTCTAGAAAGTGAGTGAAAAAGATTTGGAATAGTGGTAGTGCATTATCCAGATTCAAACTTTTCTCGACAATGCTCCTCAGATTTACGGATTCGCAGGGGGCGAAATGACCTATTTAGTTGACATCTCTTGGAAAACTTGGAAACAACCAACAGTGTCAAGGTTCAAGAGCTATTTATCTGGTTATAAGGTGTAGTTGGATCTGAGAACTAAATAGAGACAATGTTTTCCAAACCTAACTCGAAACTCATGATGTCCGTCGAACCTGATTAACCAGATTATAGAGAAAAAAGACAGATATGGAGGAGAACAATGTAGCTGTTAGACACCAAATTGTTGCTACAACCAAAACCAACAAAATAGAAGATCAGGTGGATTTTGCCACAATGCTTTGAATTGGTGAAAACGGCGACTCATTCCAGACCACATGAGATCATGTTTTTCTTTGGGACATATATGAAGCAAGTCAAGGCCAACAATTATCTATTGCAACTCACAACATTAAGTAGACTCAGCATTACTACACAGTAAGGTATTCTTTTTTTTATTAATAAAAAAATGTGCGTGGTTTCGTTCGAAATTCCATTGCTACCATTTCACTTTACAGTAATATCCAATTTTTATACGTTAAGCTTCAATCAGAATCTCCAATTGGAAGCCAGTCACTAGATTCCCCTTCAGAATCCTTGCTATTTCCACCATGACTCTTGCTGAGCTGAACCCAGCTTGAACCACTTGCGTTTGATGCTGGTCTCTTCAGTGTACTTCTGTTGGAACATGGCTTTTCAGATAGATCATCAACATCTAAATCACTAAAGGAGATTACCTCCTCATCTCTGAAACTCCTCTGTCTTTCTTCAGATGATTCGTCACTTGTCTCTCTCTGCTCAATTTTCAAAGTCCCCATTCTGTCCATGACTCCCTCCACAGTTTCTGATTCCCTACTGCTACCTTCTTCAGGAGTTTCGTGACCAACAGAGCTCTGGTTTGAACCTTCTTCCTTCTTTTGAAGCTTTTGCAAAAGTTGATCCCTTGTTTCAAATACCTGAGGCTCATAATAATTACCAAAGTTTCAGTATGAGTGTCATAGTAACTTGGGAAAACAGTATATGTTTACACATTTTCCAGAGGCTAGACTTGGTCTTACTGCAATCGAACTAGGGAGTAATTATACCATAACCTGGTTATTCATCTTCAGATGTCTTAAGAATTAATATATTGGATCGGATACTGACATTTCAACAGGATGCATGTCAAGTATAAATGTCTTACCTTGCAGGTTGCTAAGAGCTCAAAATCATGTCCATTCAGTCTCGGCATCAGCAGAATAAAATAAATTAACCAGAAGTGTTCATTATCCATGCAGCTGCTAACTTCATTCTTCACACCCACAAGGCCAGGAACCAGTTGTTCAATGGCTGATGCATGTGCCTTTTGAGCCTCAGACAGTTCAAATTCTGCAATGTCGACATGAAAAGTTAAAGATTGAGAAACTCAACATAATTCATGAAATAAAATTTACTGCTTCACTATTTGGATCAAGAGAGATTAACAGTGACAACCAATATAAAAACCAAATCACCAATGTAATCTTCTCTAAGTCCTTCAACTATACTTCCTATCTAACCAGGCCCATATATTGGGTTATACAAAATGAAGAGTTGAAAATTAAGAAACAAAATATAAGCGCAGAGACAAAAGTGGCATATGGAAATGAGATCTACAAAGTAATCAGTAGCTTGAGATTCTAAGGATACGGGTTTGGAAAAATATATCCCAAGAGAAGACTACTGGACCGGTCAAGCCTAGAACCCTCTAAACAGCCTACCGAATGTAGAAATAATCACATTTTGGAAAAGGTCTAGAAATAAAAACACAAAAACACTAATGTAATATCCTCAGTTTCTTGGACAATAATTCAATATAGTCAAGCCTATATACTGTGTTGTATAGAATGAAGATTTGGAAACTAAGAAACAACAATATAATCTGAGAGACAAAGTAGTATACGGAAATGTGATCTACAGAGAGTAATCCATAGCTTGAGATCCGGGATTGAAGAATATATCCCAAGAGGAGACTGGTGGACCATCAATACTAAACCTAAAACCGCATAAATCCCTCTAAAGAGCCAACCAACAGTAGAAACGATCCATCTTTTAACAAAAAGGTCAAGAAAAAGAAAACACCAAATCACCAATGCAATTTCCTCTAATTGCTTAGACAATAGTCCCTTGATAACCAAGCCAATATACTGGGTTGTAGAAAACATTTTATTGCCTATTGAAAAGGGAAAAACAAATGCTTTAAGCTCTGTACCAAAAGTAGCATATAGAAATGTGAGCTAAGAGTTATGGAAAGCCTGAGATCCTAAAGATCCGGGCTTGAAGAAATCAATCCTAAGAGTAGACTGTAGGACAGGTCAATCCTAATTCTAAAGAGCAAGAGTGAAAGACTAAAGCATTCAAGTTAGGCTAAAAATAGTCAATTATATCCACTTAATAGTAGCAAGAAATGCAGAAACACAACAAAACGAACATAAAGTCTCCAGTTTTAATACAAATAAGTCAATTACCAGAATTGAGTGATAATGGAAAATCTGTCCAACATCCTGGTCTCGTCGAGATTTTAATAGCAAAATCAACAACTTCTTCAGAAATTCCGGGTACTTGATTAAACCGGTTATCAACAAGCACAGATCTTGAACTTTCTTTATCTCTATCGCAGAGATTACTAGGAAAATGAAGGAAATTGGATGCGAAATTGGTGAATTTTCCACGAATCTCGGCCAGATCGTTACGGATCCCAAGAAGTGCAAGCTGAGTTGGTGAATCTGAAGAAAGACGTTCGTCTACTGGAGAAGGAGCAGAAGGCGGAGTAGGAGGCGGCGCAAGGAAAGCTGCAACTCCACGGAGCAAGGAAGAAAATTCCTCTTTGACAGTTCCATGGGTGGTTGGAGAAGAAGGTTCGGGATCATCGTCGCCGCGAGATTTGAAGAGCCAAGACATTTGGAATTGCGGAGAAGAAGGTTAAATTGAGGTTTTAGGGTTTGTAATTTGTATGCAATTTTTTCAAACAAATTTTACAGATTTTTTTGGGGTTACGAAAACAGAGAACAAAATACGGTGCGTTTTGGAAGGTATCGCGTTGCAATACTTTAGGATTAATCTCTTCTTAAATGTTTTTTTTTTCCAATTTTAATATTTTTTTAATAATATTTTGAATTTTCAAACTACACAAACCTGAAAATTCTGAACAATATAACTTGCTTAAAATCTAAAGAAAAATAAAGAAAATTTTGGAGGGTTGGCTGCTTTTTCTCCCCTCTACTTATTTATTTTTCATCGGAAAAACTTATACTTTTCGGCTAATTATTTTGTGCCCTAAACTTTTTAAAACTTCATATTAATACATCAACTTTTCAAATTAGTCATATTACTACGCTTGTAATTGAATTTAAAAAATCGTTTGTTGTGTTTTTTTCTCGCGTTTTGACAAAAAACTGAGATTGATTTCAAAACCAAACCAAACCAAAATATGTTTCGGTTTATTTTGAAATAATTTTTACAAACCAAAATAACCAAAAACCGTGATTGATTTTTAAATCAAACCGAACCAAAATATGTTTCATTTTATTTCGGAAATGATTTTTACAAACAAAAAACCAAGATTGGTTTCAAAACCAAACCGAATCAAAATATGTTTCGGTTTATTCCGGGAGAGATGTTTACAAATCAAAAATCGAGATTCATTTCAAAACCAAAACCGAACCAAAATATGTTTCAGTTTTTTTGGAAATGATTTTAACAAACCGAAAAATAACCAAAAACCGAGATTGATATTCAATAAAAGACAATTTAACTATCTATATACAATGTTTTGTAATGTTAAATAATAAAAGACACTCCGACACAATGGTAAAGGTGTTGTAATTGTTTGTCAAGGTCATGAGTGACGTCGTTTTGACTCAAAACAAATGCCAAAACGCGAGAAAAAAACATAACAGATATTTTTAAAATTCAATTACAAGAGTAGTAATATGACTAATTTGAAAAGTTGATGTATTAATATGAAGTTTTAAAAAGTTTAGGACACAAAATAATTAACTGAAAAGTATAGATTTTTCCGGTGAGAAATAAATAAAAAGCAGCCAACCCAATTTTAGACGAAGGTCATGACAAAAAAAAATTAATCCCATAAAACCTCTAAATTTGAACCAAACCGAAAAACTGAATGCTAGTAACTAAAATCTATTGTAGTTAAAGAAATATAGATTTAGTTTGCTTACTTCTAACACATTTTACACAAATTTGTTCTAACATGTTTTTTCATATGTGACAAATGAAAATGTTCTTGTAAAATTACGGTAATTTTAGTAATTCTAAAATGTTTTATAAATTTTTTTTTTCAATCATTTTCTCTCCATATAATTTTGAGATATCTAAATCATAAAATTGATGTTCTCGTTCATAGTATTAGAGAGTCAGCTAATAATTTAGTGTTGTAAACATTTCCTTTCATGTTTGGTGCGGTTCTTAATATATATCGAGTTGACAAAAAAAAAATGCCTCATGAAATCTCCATACGAATCCCTAACCAAAAACCTCTCATGAAATCTCCATACGAATCCCTACCCAAAACTCCAAAGAAAACAATTAAGAATGCACAATTTGTTGTCATAAAATAAAACACCTTCATGCCGAAATAACCTTCCATGTGCACATTTCCCACAAGAGTTCTAGACTTCATAAGTCTCATAATATTAACACATGTCAAATTCTTAGGAAACAGATCAAAATTTATATAATAAACAAAATAAACAACAAAAAACTACAAAATTATGTTGTAAATTCAGGTTGAAATTTGAGAATCTTTACAACAAGTCAGCTACACTCATAGCAAAGGTAATATGATAATACACATCCATATTAGCTGCAAAAACAGGAGATCTTGTATCTTCTGGATCAACAGACAAAATCATATTACAGTAATCAGCAGCATCACGAGCAAGACTAAGTTCTTCATCAGTCTCATCAATATTACCTTTTTCCATAGATAACTCTGCCTTCTTTAGCCCTTCAACTACAGAATCTCTATAGTTCTCTGCACAACTCTTGAAACATGGCTTCTTTGGAGAGCCAATAAGTCTCTTTGTGTACTCAGCCTTTTCCTTAGCTATAGAAAGACTAGCTTTAGCTAACTCTAATGCAGTTGTTGCAGAGGCTGTACGATGATCTGAAGATAAGGATTCAATACATGCTTCATCTAGAGATGATATTGATGCTGTTCCTTTACAAGCCTTTGATATTAGTGAAGATGGAGATGGACATGTCTTAGATTTTGTTGAGAATTGGTTTGTAATGTCGGATTTTGTAGATGGCCATTGTGAGAGAAGAAGAAATGTTACAATATTGATTGATATGTATGCATAAGAAGAGTAGAAAGAAGCCATCATGTGTTCAAAAAGACTTTTTTTTTTTTTGGGTGAGGATTTTAAGTTTAATATTAGATTTATGTTTGTACATATATTAATTTTTGATTTTGTCAACGGTTAAGATTTTCCATTGCTTATTTCCACAAATTTTAAGTATGGAATGTTATTTATAGTTTGGATTTAACAATGGATGATAAAACTTGTGAACCTAATAAAGAGAGGGTTTATGGGAAAGAAAGAAAGAAAAAAAGATTTGATAATACTCTTTCCTTTTTTGTCAATGAATAATAAAGAGAGGATCTTTTCCTTAATTTGATTTTATGGAAATATATTTTTCACATAAGTAATGTTAAATCTTTTTTGTTAAAATAGTAAATCACTTTTCTACCCTATAATGTTTGTAAAATCTGACTTGTAGATTTGATCAAAATAACTAAAAAAATTTTTAAAGCATTCATATTAAAAAAACAAAATTAAAATACTATTCAAAAACTTATTATAAAAAAAAAACTAATCATATTTAGATCAAATGGTTAAATGTTACATCTGTTTTTTTCTTCTCAAATTTAATTTTAGAGAATCACGATTGCCCACTTATGATAATTGGGTTAGAATGAGAGTTTGGTCATAAATCGGATTTTGACACCTTAATATTAACCTAATGAAACATAATTTTAACCAGTATTTATAAATGATGGAATAATATTTTGATAGATTTTTCAAAACTAATAATTGAATACCATATGATTTTTGCAAAGATTTTTAAATTCATTAAAATACAGCTTCTAATAAACCTCCTAAAACTTTTTAAACAAAATTTTTTACAAGAAAATCTATATGTATAAAAAGAAAATAATACAGGAGGAAAGACATTAATTGAGATTTGAGAGAAAGAAAAACTTGTTTCCAAATCTAAATAGGGTCTGTCCCAAAATTGGACTTGGATTAGTAACAAGTGAAGATGAAAGAAAGAGTTTTCAAGCTCTGCGAATAACAGCAGTAGCGAAATAAGGATGATGAGTGAACTCAAACGACACCATTAGCGAACGATCTCGACATAAAAGGTTCACAGCAACAATATTGCGTTCCGCGACTTGCTCTAATCCTTTGACTTCAGCCAATTTATCAGGATCGTTCGCATAACCAACCTTTATGTCCTTCGCCATCTTTTGAGCATCGCGGAAGTACTCATACGCTGGTAGATACTGCAGCATAAAGTAAATGGAACTATTGAACATGCCTAGTTCCACGATTCATTTGGCAAAAGTAAATGAGACTGAGCATTAGAGAAGAAAATTGGTATTGAGGATGCTTACATCGAGACGATGATGAGATGTGGATGTCGAATATGATTCATAAGCATCATTATCAGGAAGCGATGCCTTCTGGAGGAGTTCAAAATGCTGAGTAAATATCTGCATGTTAAGGGAAATGGAAGTCTGAGATGCATTTTACACCTTATTCAACAACAATGCAACAGAAAAGGGCTGTGTGGTAGTTACCTCGTGTTCAGTATTAAAAGGTTCTTGACCCTTAACACACATCCCTTCATTTCTCAAAGCAGCAAGCATCTATGGGTTAAATACACACAAGGTGTGGTCAGGTTGAAATAAACTACTTGATAACATATCAATGGAAGGAGCTTGGAAGCAAGAGATTGGAAACAGAGGTACCACTGTGAGGCCTTGTGCAAGGGAAGTCTGACATTGGAGAAACAATACCCATAGACTAATCCGATCTTCCCGAGCCATGTCCCTAATATAATCCGGATTCTTCTTTGCCTTTCTTTCCTCTGATCCAGATGATGATGATGTGTAAGTGCATTATACAAAGATATATACAGCTACAGTATGCAGTTATGCCAAACCAATTAATGTACAGATTCTTCACCTTTGAAACATTAGGATACAAAGAAAATGACAAATGCTATGTATAATGCTTACCAGTATCAACAACGATTAAGACCCTGAAACGTGTTCTTTCAGCAAGCTTCCAAAGTATAATATACATGTACCAGTATACCATGCAATATTCACTTGGAGAGTAGAGGTCTAGGTCAAACCCCAGCGTGAGAAAGCGAATGGCGATCCAATTAATTTGCTCTTCTAACCAACCATATATATGATTTAAAATGACTGGAGACTTATCCTGAAAGGTAAACAGAAGATGCAAGTTAACACAATATTCCATCTCGGCTTCTCAATAAAGCCAAAATTTCGGCATGAAAAAAACAATAGTTGTTAGAACTCAAAATTACTGGCTTGTTCTTGCTATAAATAATAAATACGCAGCTGTCAACTAGATTCAGATAAAGGTTTGATTAAATGGACCTGGCGTCTTTGCAAGGCGCAGTGATGGTAGTAAACCTACCCCATTTTTCGAAGAAGCGCGTGATGTAACTTGCTGCATCATATGACCAACACTAATCCCCATCTGCCAAATAAAGGAACATAAATGAATGAGATCTTGACACAAACCCAAATCGGTATGTCTACAGATTGCTAGAGTAAAAGATTAACACAGTTCTAACTAAGGCACAAAGATGTTATAACATTGTTTTAAAATCATAGACGGTAACCTGCACATAGAATACGCTCCAATCGTTTAAGATTTTCCCAAGCTTACGCCTCTGCCACGGGGTATTAGCACATAGTATTTTAAGCAGATTAACCATCAACTGCACCGCAAAATGAAAACAGATATTAATCAGCGCATTCTAAGTAAGAAGTCAGTAGAATATATAAATTATCCATGTTACAACTTTCCAAAAATCAGAGGCCCGAAACTATAAGGACAGGCATTGTGATCAAAGTCTCCAGAGATCTTTTGCAATCTATTTTATTTCAAAAACTCTTTTTACTGATTGCAAATTAGTTACATCCACACATACTGAAACTCTATGATTGTTGCGACTTACAAGCCAGACACCGAATATTGAACAAAAACAATAAAAATAATTCCTTTCAAGGTTTTACCAAGTAGCAAAACCATTGTTAAGGAAACTGGCAACCCATTTGCCTCATCAAATGGATGACTGACCGAAAACAGAAGTCCAATGCTGACTCAAGACATAGTGCCCCACTAGGAAAAGCCAAAATTGCAGAAGGATGAAGTGAAATGCTACAAATACAAAGTATAGAAAGGTGTCTGTAACTTCTCCCTTGGGCCTAAAGAGCTACCTCATACAAGTTCATAGATCAAATGTATATCACGTATTTTCTTACTATACCGTTATTACCTGATTAAGTTGAAGAATGTACTCGTTATTATGAAGACCATGGTTCTTCGTGACATCCAATCCAAGAGCTCTGGCGCAAATAGTCAAAAAGGTATCACGACCAAATAGTTTCCCATCTTGTACAAGGAGAAGCTGTGGAACAAGATTCTAATTAAGTATATAAAAGGTAAAGGCATTATGCTCGCTTAATACTTATCTCATTCAAAAGTATTGCAAACATAACAACAAAAACGGGCCATCATGTCAAAAGCTCAACATAAATTTACAGCCTGAATCAACCTCAACTACATATGTTAGATCTATATTCTTATAAGTCTGCAAAAGGAAGAGAAAAGACTGCCACCCACTGCATATCCCACGTCGCCATAATTTACATCAAGCCAGCACGAATCATAATGAGTCAACAGTGAGAATTAAAAGAGGATTCAACAGGTCTATTGGGGAAGGGGGCTTCAGTTGGGAAAGGTGGTTCGCAAGAGTTTGATATTCTCTAATCTACCGGTTCTAAGTTTGTGTTACTGTTCATTACAAGAATAAAGGAGACCTATACCATACTCAGATGTTTGAATCACCAAACTCTAAGAATGATTTGGAGTGCTAACAAATACGAAACTGCAAAGTAGGAATAGGTGGGCAAAAAGAAGCAATATGATCCACTATGTAAACACACCCTAGTGGATGTATGTGAACATCTTCAGTGCAACCACAGCTAACATAGTTTACGCAAAACAAGAAAAATTATTAATGTATGGGTATCCAAGAGCACAGAGCTGCAAGATACTAATGTATTGAGTTATAAGATGGCACCTGAAGATGAGCCCTAGCAACCAAATCAGGACGAGATTTATGAAACTGGATCACGAATTGCAAGACAACATCCAAATCTGGTTCCAATGAGAACAAACAGATCTGATCCAGATTGTGGAGAAGTTTCACATAATAGTCAATAGCCTGGAGATTCAAAAATCAAAACGAAGTTACTAAATCAAACTGACTAGTCGGCCTCTCTTTCATTCTATGTATATGTATATACACACACATTGTATTATGTATATAGAGAATTTGGAAATCCCAACCTTTTTCCAGGAAAGAAGTTTAATAGCACGGGGTGGAGTTGGAGCAGATAATCTTTTGTTTAAAGTAGAATCAAATCCAATTGGGGAACAACCCGAAGCAGTTGTACTTTCTTCTATCTTATTTTCACCTTTTTCAACAGTAACTAGTCTTAGAAATTCTGCCGACTCCAAGACAGACTCTAGCTCTGATATGCAATAGGCTATGTGTTTCCTTGCCAATTCAAGTCCCCGTCCTTGTGGTCGTCTCATACAGTTAAGAGCGTGCAGAAAATGCTGAAAGATATTAAGAAAATGTTAAAGCAACTAGCAATGCACATGTCCTTTACAGCTACTAAGATAGAAGATAGCTTACATTACAATAATAAATACATCACAAGTCACATGTGCGGCGAGTATTTCTAACCAGAAATGAGGCTAAATAGGTAACTAAGCTGCCAGAGTTCTCAAAGTATAGTCGATGCTAAGTGTGTTCATTCTTTTGATTTGCACAACTTGGAAAACATGACACAAAGAAACAGATGATAACTCTATTTGCCACTCCCCATTGTGAGGTAGGTTGATGAAAAGCAACTCGCTCATGTTTTGTGTAGTTAGTTAACCAGATAGATTTAATCTGGAGAAACACCAAACACACATTTAAACTAACAACTATAGTCTCTTTGAAGTCAACAATAAATATCTTGAGCTCATCAATGGTCACCAGGATACTTAATCATAAATAGAACAGGCTCACGGACCATATCATAAACTCGTTAAAATGACCTCCAATGACTAAAGTTGAGAAACCACATAATTAACAAATAATATGTAAAAACATTTATCATAGAAAGAATAAATAAAGCATGAGACCTTACGGAAACGTATCCTGCATAACAGAGCTTTGCAAAAATTCTCTTCCAGATCTGGGTTGCTTTGTAGAGGTTCCAATTCCGCATCTTTTAAAGAAAATAGGAAAGCCATAGGTCTTAGTTCGTGCTGCTATGCAGCAGTGTTACATTTACACAATAGACCATATAACACAAATAGATGGTAATTTTGCTTAATAACTCAACTGAAATGATTAGCGGATATCATCACTTAATAGAAGAGACAAAGTTAACATATACAGGCCACAGAGGCTAATTTTAAGTTGGCATATGTTTAGACAGCAGTTGCACAATATCTACTTTCAATTTCTTCTAGCATCTCTAATTCAGAATCGCCATTATGTGTGTAAACAACATATCAAGGAAAAGAGGAGGACTCTCATATGAATACTCTCTTTAAATCTCTACTCTGCAAGAGTGTGCATGTAAAATGATAAAGGAAAATATGCAAACAAAAAAAGTACCTTCCAACACCCTTCTTTTTGTAGCCTTACAAGCCCGCAGCTGACGACAGATTGTTTCTTCCACAGCATTTAAGAGTAACAAGCCTTTAGCATCTTCATCTCCACTAAAAGGAAGCCCATATGTCATGGTAAAAACATCCTCTTCCTGTTGATAAATAGGTAATAGATGAATATAGTTAGTATAAAATATTCTTGACAGTAGGGCATCTGCCTATCCTTAATATCACAGATGTCACAAAAAAATCTTCTCAAGTTTATCTTCAATTAGCTGCGCAACAGTGGAAATTTTCTTAGACAAACAGGTTCTACCCTCTGCTACTCATCTCAAAAATTAATAAAAAAATGCTTAGGCTAGATAACAACGAATGCAAAGACTTCATCAAAAGAGGGGAGTAAGGTGAATCATACATTCATCTCTAATGTCAACAAGCAGGGAAATGTGGCTTCAAAACTAAACCGGGAACATTAACATCTTAACTCAGATAAGCTTATTATTATATGTCAAAACGGGTAGGCAACTGTTTTTCTTTACGCCAGAGAAATGTTGGATATATCAAAAGATCGAAGCAAAGATTAGCACAAGTAAACTGTTAAACGAGAACCAAAACATTGTTAAAGTTAATTACTTCATTAGTACGTGCATCTGAAACAACGGAAACAACTGCTCTGCAAGTTGCTCGGATGACCCTACAATAAGAATGCAATAGGGCCTGTGAAGATGTCCTCTCGGGCCTCAGAACATAGAGGCACGAAAACACAGTTTGGGCCAATGAGTGACCCGTGTGCCATGTTGCCTGCAAAAGAGTAGAATTACAAGGACGAGACATGAGATTAACCAAAATCAGGTAACATGTTTGAGCATTAGTACTCTCAAAACCAAAAACCAAAACAAAAATGACACAGAATGTGATAGAGCAATTCCAAGACAGAGATATTAGCTACATAGATCTCTTTATCAGAAGTTCAATGAGAAATGAGCTAATTTCTCTCTAGAAAAGGAAAATTTATATGCTCACAATTGCATCTTACAATCCCCAAATTATTATTTTAACACATCTTTGACAGAGATTACCTCGCACGCCAGGAGATGGTCCATAATGTCAATGATGGATTGCACATTAACAGTCCTATCAGAACTTATAGGGACTGGTGCAAACCCACTTTCGATGGCTTCATCTATAGAATAAAATGTAGACACCACACCAGAATCCATTTTTGGGTCCATTATCTAGCAAAAAGAAAGAACACCATCACAAGTAGGACAAAAGATTAAAAATCAAGTATACTCCTATTGAAACAATTGGACACCATGCCATCGACCACGTAAGGTAACTTCACAAGCCAAGGGTTGAGCTAGGTGCAGTCTACATACCCCTACCAACAAAGGACCATAACATAGAAGATATCCCACCAGTACACAAAAATATTTTATATCATTAACAAAATTACACATAAATGAAATTTTAAGACTAGTATGACGGTAAGGAACTTTGAAGTATGCAGTTACATTATAATAACCTCACATAAGAAAATCAACTAAACAGGAGGCAAGTGGTATTGCAGCCTTTAGAAAGAATACTAAATAGTGCCACCAAGCAAACTTCAATCTACAATGAAAAGGATTGAAACACAAACTATCTGTTGTAGAAATGAGTATATATATATATATATATATATTTAAAAACAATAACTGGAAAACTTGTAAGATCAAAATGTGTAAAACCTCCAATGCAGACATTGCAGCAAAAAGATTGAAATTATCTCCATGAATGAGCTCGCCCTCATGAAGATCTGCAGAAGAACAGAAGATTCAGTCAAAAATTACCTCCAACGCAGTTACCAGTTTTTATTTACAATCTCATGCTATCATCCTAAGTCTAAAACCAAAAATCCTACTGAGAGTACATAGTTTTAACATAATTCCCAGCTACCGAATCAAAAAACATTATTGAAACATAATTTTTCAGTATAATAAGATCCCTAATTTATCAGCAAAACAAGCTAAACCAACAATAAAGAGCAAACACATACTAATGAGATGAGAGTGTACCACTACAGGCGGCGGAGAGGAGAGGCGAAACATCGGCCCAGACGGAGTTATCACCGGAAGGAACAGAACAGTTTTTACGCTCGTGATGAATCGAAGAAGGATTTTCTTCTCCGAGTGATTGCATCGCTGTTGTTGCTCAAGGAACTCGCCAAATCGGCTATCTGTAGCTTTTTGGTGTCACTCGAATCGACGAATCCTCTCGGGGTTTTGTACTGCTTTGGTTATTAGTTTAATCGATGGAGCATACTTTGTAACTTGTTTGGGCAGTTTAGGGCATTTCCCGGGTCGGATCATCAACGAATACTCCAATCACCCGACCTCTTTCCCATTACTTTTATGAGTTTCTCATGTTTTGCTATTATTTTTGTTTTGTTATCTCCTCGAATCTAAACCGAACCAAAATAACATATATCAAGTAGTATCTAGAACCAAAATAAATAAAGGATAAAGTTGGTCCAGTTGACAAATGGCTAAATTGGTCAGTTCTTTATTTGGATGATTCATCCACAAGATGAGTCAAAGTCGGGAGCACAGTTTGATAAATCTTTATTTGGATCGATCGATCCACAAAAAGAGTTAAAGTCGGGAGTTTAGTTCTATCATTTTTCGTTTGGATCGACCAATCTTTATGAAGCACGTAAAAGCTGTGAAGATAAATTGATATGTTTTCTATTTTTCTATTTAGATCGATCGAATCTCTCTCCAAAAATCCAAAATCAAGGTCCAAAATCTTTGGAATGGATCAACCGATCTCTATAAATATCAATGAATCAACCCTACAAGTATTCAAAGGAAACATGAATCCTCGAATAATGGATGATATGGATAAGGAACTTACTAAACCAATTACAAACGATGAAATAGAGGAAGTTGCCTTTGGAATTAAGAGTAATAAGGCTCCACGACTTGATGGTATGACAAGTGCTTTCTTTTGAGCCTATTGGGATGTTGTTGCTGAACACATTGTAAGTGGAGTCACAAGTTTCTTTAATTCTGGCTCTCTTCTTAAAATTTGGAACTACACACAAATCTGCTTAATTCCCAAGATCCTAATGTCAAACAAGATGTCAGATTTGAGATCGATTAGCCTTTGCTCTGTCCTCGGTCCTGTATAAAATTGTTTCTCGAGTTCTAAGTAAGAGGCTGAAACAAACACCTTGAGATTGTATTGGGACACAAGGTGCTTTTGTCAAAGATCGACTTATATCCGACAATATCTTGATTGCACATGAGATGATTCATGCGCTAAACATAAACTCGAGTTGTGATGGTAATTATATGGTCATCAAGATGAATATGTCACAAGTTTACGATCATGTTGATTGAGACTTCCTGAAACAGTTGTTTAGACGCCTGGGGTTTGATGAGGTATGGATCAAGTGGATCATGGAATGCATTCGCTCACTTACATACATAGTCATTATTAATGGACAGTCTTATGGACTTATAAAACCAGCAAAAAGGTTAAGAAAAGGTGATCCCATTTCTCCTTTTGTCTTTATTATATGTGCTCAAACATTGATACATACTATGAAGCAAGCAGCAAAATGATGGGTTGATTTCTGGTTTGAAGATATCTAGGAACAACCCTTTGGTGCAACAACTGTTATACGCAAAGCATCGCATAGGGAAGCTCAAGAATTTCTTCATCATCTAAAGTTATATGGAGATGCATCTTAAGAGATTAATTTCTACAAGTCTGCAATCAATTTTGGTAGCAATGTGAACCCGATTATGAAACATATCATAGGCTCACTTATGAGTATTACCTAATTTAAAATGAGGATATGGTAAGTATCTGGGCTTGCTAGGGTGTTTTAGTGGCCTAAAGCGTGAGTTACTTGCTTATATAACGGACATACTGAAAGCTAGACTTAGTACATGGTATACTAAAGCGCTCTTTATTGGTGGTAAAGAGGTTCCTATCAAGTTTGTGGCCTCAGACCTTCTAGTTTATGCAATATCGTGTTTTAAGTTAACAAAACACCAATGCAAAAAGATTACTACCGTAATAAAAAGTCATGGGTGGAATAGCACTGAAGATAAGAAAAAGATACATTGGGTCTCTTGGGATAGAATATGCAATTCTAAAGCCAAATGAGGTATTGGATTCCGTAATGTTGAAAATTTCAACCAGTCTTTGCTTGCTAAGCAAGCGTGAAAGTTAATCTCAGAACCAGATTCTCTGTTGGGTAAGCTTTACAAATCCAAGTTCTTCTCCCGTAAGACATTTTTGAGGTCGAAAATGGTTCTCATCTTTCCTATGTCTAAAGGAGTATCTTCTTTGGCAGAAAACTACTGAGCAAGGGGTGTTCTAAAACAAGTCGGTAGTGGGCGAAGAACACGGGTTAGGTGCAATAATTGTATTATGGATGATCCACCAAGGAAACCTCTCAATAATGCCCATCATACTAATTTAGAACTCAAGGTTGCATAATGATCAAGGTGAATGAAGTTTAGAAGACTAAGTGAACTATTTTCTTCCCAGGATGTAAGTCGTATTTTATCTTCTCCTCCGAGTATAGATATAGAAGACGGTTGATTTTGGACCTATACAAGAAGCAAGTGTTATTTTTTGAAAATTGGTTGTTTGTTAGGATCAAAGTTTCAAGGATCTCTAGCGCCAACATCAGATCATAATTGCTGTGTGAATACATCAAAAACAAGCATTTGGACTGTTAATACTCTCCCGAAGATATGTATGTTCATGTGGTGGATGATGTCTAACGCCTTAGCTATTATAGAGTTTATGATAAGCCATGGAATGCCGGTCTCTCAAGCATGTTCCCTATGCGGTCAAAACTCGGAATCGATCATATACTCTTCGAGTGTACGATACCGAAACTGGTTTGGCAGGAGATTAAATATCCTTGGGGTAATTGTAGTTTTACTGAAGCAATTCAAAGCTACTTGGAGTCGCTCTTGCATACCCTACACGTGAATTTTTTTTAAGATGTCATTTTCCATGCGTACCCATGGATTTTGTGGAAAATCTAGAAGCAAAGAATAGGAATGTATTCTCGGTAAGGAACAATAAGCTGATATACTCAATGTTGAAGCTCTAGCTGAAGTAGAGTCGTGGAAAAAAGCTACAGAGGTAGATGTTTTAAGGCAAAGAAATCATCATAGACATCAAGTATGCAAGGTTTGGATGAGATTAAATTGAGATACTCTAGCTGAAGCAGAGTCATGGAAGAAAGCTGCAAAGGTAGATGTTTTTTTAAGGCAAAGAAATCATCATAGACATCCAGTATGTAAGGTTTGGACGAGACCAAATAGAGATACTCTAGCTGAAGCAGAGTCATGGAAGAAAGCTATAGAAGTAGATGTTTTAAGATAAATAAATCATCATAGACATCCAGTATTTAAAGTTTGGACAAGACCAAATAGAGATACTCTAAAGTGCAATGTCAAATCCCCTTGGATTAATAAGGACTTGCTAAGTGGTGTGTGGATCTTGAGAGATCATTCTAGAAAGGCTCTCTATCATGCCCATAATGCTCTCACACCCTCATCATCTATCATGCCTGTGATGCTCTCACGCCCTTATTATCCCGCTGTTTTGTAAACTTTAGAGCGGTGTTGTGGTCACTTCAAAGCCTAGCTGATTTGAGATTCGAGAAGATAAGAGTGTGGACATAAAGTTGAGTTGTTGTGGAGGCATTCAAGTTAGGCCAAAATTCAGAATTCTCCTTCTCCATATCCTGGAAAATTTGTCGAAGATGCCAATCTTGCAAAATCAAGTTATCGTTGGCACATGCAAACAAAGCTCCCAAATGCATTGCAACAAGCGTTACAAATGACCAATGCTTTACTTCTTATTTAGCTATAGGTGCACCATTTTGGCTACATCATATGTTAGCTTTGGGTGCACACTAATGGTTGAGTTGTTATATTGGGTTATGATGTTTTTGTTCTGTTTTTGTTCCATTGTTTCTCTAAGTGAGGTTAAGTTTTTGTAAATATTTTCCTTGCTTATGATGGGCCTTAATAAAGTTATGCTTCCAAGAAAAATATAAAAAGGTATTCACGATTCTGGTCACCAAAATATAAAAAATTTGTGATAACTAAAAAGTGAGTTGGTCAGCTAATTAGTCAATGGTATGTCTACTAAGTTAACACAAAGATAGAATTACAAATAAACATATATATATATATACTAGATATGGATCCGTGCGATGCAATGCACAGGCTTGTTTTTATTTAATAATACTTAATATATATTTTGAATAATATCTTAGAAATCTATTATTTGTTGAGATCTAACTTAATAATAAGATCTCACACATGGAGAATCCCTTTTGGTTACTAATTTTTAAAAAATATAACTTAATATAATAGGTTATAATAAGATTTAACACGTAGAAGAATCCCGTTGATTACTAACTTTTGAAACCCAACTATGTATAATATGATATCCACAATTTTGAATGGTTGAATTCGACACATGAAAGAATTTGTTTATTACTAACTTCTGAAACTCTGTTTTATATAATAAGATGATAAAATTTCAAGTTAATAATAGTAAAATAAAATAATAACACATTAAATTTAAATTTTTTTTACCTTGTTTGTTTGTTTTCCTTGATTGATCTCGATGTAAACGAAAACAAATAAATTAAATTAAAAAAAAAATTGAAAAGTTGGAAAGTATTGAAAAATCGTTTATATGTTTATATATATATAGCAATTAATATTCACAATTCCCTTTTACATTAAGATTATGTATAAAAAGTCATTTTGGCTTAGGATTATGTATACAAATAAATATTTAAGAGTATTTAAATAATTATCTTCTCTTAGGATTATG